>JAUYWV010077780.1:0-33813 GCA_032274565.1 Nematoplana nigrocapitula | reverse complement strand
CGTGAAAGATTGACCTAGCCGAGAATCGAACCAGGAAACCTCGGTGTTCGTGAGAAGCGCGCCGAACGCGTTACCACTACACCACCGCGGCTGTGGTACTGTTGTCGGCCTTGTGGTACACGGTGGTCCGTCGAGAGATGTTGTAGCAAAATATGGCCGCGGAGAAAAGACTATATAAGATATACAAAATCAATTAGCACTAACGCGAGTCATATTCTTATATGTACAGATATAAAGTACAGCATGGACTAGCCCCTCGACTCACTCTGTAGCCCAACTCTCGCGCGAACCCACTCTCTATACAGTAGTTTCGGAACCATCCATAAAAACACCCAATATCTACATTGTCGTGGAAAAGTCGCTACAAATTCCTGTCCCTTTGTCTAAATATCTGTTTATATCAATTACCGCGATGTACAGTGGGAGTGAATGTGTCTCTAGCACGCGAATTACGGAGAGCAGTTAGATGGTATAAATTGAATTACATGTCAATAGAAAAGGAATTAGTGGGTGATAACTGGGAAAGCCCGGATTCGACAAATTAGTGCGATCTCACTTGCGCCCCGATAGACAGAGAGATAGGCAGGCAGACAACTGAACAATTCGCACAGTAGATGGACTAAATGGGCTTATATTCAAACTATTCAGTTTCAGCCTTCTCAATGATTTGATTAGCAAAATATAGATCTAGGAGATTCGTTGTCTCCAGAGTTCCCGCTAATATGTATGTAGACAGATTTCAACTGAGATTGCAGATTAAAGATAAGGCATTTTTAAGTAAATATTTTCAAGTCCCTTGGGTCCTATAAAACGGTGACGGGTGATTGCATTCCTGGCATCAAGTGCAGGATAGCGATGGCTAAACAAAAAAAATAATAATGTATGTCGAAGTCTCAAAGTAAAGGTGATGGAAACACTGATGTGGTCCCTTTTCATCTATATATATGGACAATAAAGAAATCGGATCAATACAGAATTGAGGCTATGAAATGTGGTTCTGCATGCCGAGGAATTCTTGGAGTGTCCTATAGAGAGAACACCGAAGGAATGATTCCATCCTGGAGAGAACACCGAAGGAATGATTCCATCCTATAGAGAGAACACCGAAGGAATGATTCCATCCTATAGAGAGAAGACCGAAGGAATGATTCCATCCTGGAAGAGACGCAGATCAAGAGGCAGTTAATGGGAAAGGGGGCAAAGCTGAAACCAGCATATTTGGGACAAGTAGCTCGAGGGGAGTGTTGACGAGTTGCCGCTGATAATAATGGAAGGCACTATAGAAAGTAAAAGATACAGGTTGGGGTGCGCCCAGAATGCAAGCACATGGCACAAGATCGAAGAAAATGGAGAGAAGTTGCTTACTCGTGGTCATCCTTCGTCGCCCAACCTTGATGAGGATGGGTCTTAATAATGATAATGATAATGATGATTTGTAGTCGCTGCTTGATTTAAACTACATAGTTACGGTTTTACTCAAATCGTTAATTTATAAACATAATGGAAAGAACTGTTGATCTATTTAAACGAAGGCAGTGATGAAATGTTTGTAACTTGGTCTGTACATAATTAATGCAAGCAGGCAGGTATAGGCAGGTCTGTCGGGAGAAAGGGGGGAAGGGGACATAGATGCATCATTGGATTGTCTCTTTTCCCTTCAGAAATCCTTTACAACTACATACATATATTCGGTTCTTGTTGAATCTGCTTATTTTCTATAGTCAATACGATTGGAGCTCTAGCAACAAAGCTATATGTATGTGGTCATTGGGTTCTTGCACAGTCTAAATTAACAATTTCTTAGGCTTCCGCAAAAGCAGTTTCCACCAAATTATTTCTCCTCTCGACAACCTATAATCTTCTACGTAGGCTACACTTTTTATCTCTCTGGTAACTATAGTGATGCTGATTTAGTTGTAAACATGCCCGGGTGCCACCAGAGGTCAAGGATATGGGAAATAGAGGTATAGGTATGAGCGGAGGCAAGTCGAAAGAAGGGCAGAAGATCTTAACAAGACTCACAGACTGTGGGAAATGAAAAAGGTGAACGCAGAATTTCGTATGTAACTATAAAGATGATCAGAAATGGAATGTTCGACAAGTTATCCACCAGCAGACCTGTTTACAGCATGTTTGGTTTTGCCGTATATATGACCCTATATAACTGTAAGCAAGTGTGGATATCCCTGCTGCTGCAGGCTTTGAGTCCACGAATATGGCTCATAGTATACGGCAAACCAGCATGTTCGACAAACAATCTCGTGGCTTAGTGGTTAAGTAGTTCGATTCCTACCCAGTACTGACGAGGGGCAATAACCCCGAAATCAGTTTTCTGGTGGATGACTTGTCGAACATGCCATATTTGATTAAAAATCCTCATTACTTACTATAAAGATGATGGTAAAGACAAGAACGGGCGACAGTGAGTGATGTCCCAACTGTATCGGTTGGATGGTTGAACTATTCTGTTCTGTTTTTTTGTTATTCTAAAAACGGATGATCAAAATATTTGCTTTGATGATTTCAGGGAGGATTTAGTCAAACGTTGAGAGTATATTTATTTTCGATACCGACATTATATTCAAAGAAATAACATCTTGCCCGATTTTGGACCGCAGCAGGACGAAGGTCTCAGCATGTTGGCGCCATATTGTTCTTTTATGTCCTTGCTTTTTCCACTTGCCGACGAGCCCTGCAGTAGGATATCCGTCTCACATGTGTCCACTCTTAGTCGCAACGCTTCCCTCAGACAGGTCCATTCAATAACTCTTTCAGTCCAGTGAATATCTTTCTTTCTGATCATGTGTCCAGTCAACCTTTGTTTGCTAGTTTTTCCTTTGTGAATTATGTCTCCTACTTTTGTGGTGTTGCTTATGACCGGTCTCTTCTTAGGAGTATGTCATTGATGGTAATACACATTGGTTAAAGATTTTCATTTTCATACCTATAGGTAGGTTGCCCATTTGATCGAAAGTAGTCCAATCAAGTTGTATTAACTACTGTTGATTTCACTGGTTTGGTTGGTGTTTGTTAAGCTGAACTTTTGTCCTAGATAGATGTATTGAGTCACAAGTCTATTTCAGTCTGTTATTGTTGGTTATTCTTGATTTTCAACCCTATATACTTTAAAACTCTCTTCCCGAAGGTTTATTAATGGCATCTTTTCTGCATCTGCTCAATTTGTTGCTATATACAGTAGATCAGAGCGAGGAATGTTGTCTGTAAAGTTCAGGTGGTTTCTATATTCTCCGTCTTCGTTTAGGCCTATGGTATGCCAGAGGATGTTTGTAAAAATCCTTATATATAGTCTTCGTGACATGCCGTGAAAAGTGTTCTTGGTGTAATTGTGCCTCCTTGTCTGACCCCGTTGATGATTTGTATTTCTGATACATCAGCGACGCCTGTCGTCAGAGAGAAGAAGAATATTTTGTGATAATTGTTTGTTTAAATTATTCACGTATAGTAGACGAACGCGCGAACGGGAGGAGCGCGCGCTCTTTGTATAGCTATAGACTATAGTACTCTTTCGGATCTGGAGATCTGCCATCATAATAAGTACGTAGCGAATCTTCTCTCTGTATAGGTGTTATCAGTATGCCCCATTATAACAATCTAAGGGCTATCGCCTGCTATACATCCTCTCTTCTCTCTCCCTATTACTACACTGATAAATAATTATGCGTATACAGAAGTTGTTTTAATTTGCGCCTTCGACGGAGCAACCAAGAAAGGAAAGATCCTATGAGACTCAAAGGGGGGAGGTTGTTCTCTTTTCGGCAGCTCATTCATTATGCATTCGCGCCGGCTTTTGAAGTGTTTCAGAGCCGCTGTTTCCTCTCTCTTACTCTCTTTACAGACGATGATACTCTCGCACATGAAACAACAAGTTAGTTCTCTGGAATCCCAAAACGCTGCTTGCTCACAGCCTGACTCCCCCTCTTCATTGTCTCTTGCTCTCCTTTCTATATCAAGCACACGCATAGCTGCACAGACTATATATTCTGTTCAAACCACTTTTTCACATATCTGCAGTATGCACATGTATGGATTCATCTCGGTTCGTCTTTCTGTGAGTGGGCATTTTCAGTATGACCTTAGCCGATGTCCCAGCGGAGTGCTTTCATGTCACTTAGAGTTGAGTGCTATCTATTTCTTGCTAAACATTGACACTACAGTAGTACTGAAACTATTAAGATAACTTGCCAGACAAATAAAAGCAATTGCTTCAAATGGAATTTAACTCTGCCACAAGAGAGGCTAGCAGGTGGCAGACCAGGGACACCACATTGAAGTTGTTGTTGTAATTTCTGGACGAATGCATTTGTCAGTACCTGGACCTCCCGGAAAAAAGAGAGAAAAAACAAAGAGAAATAAAGAGAGAAGCGAAAGAAGGAAGCGACAGAGAGAGAGAGAAGCGAGAAAGAGAGAGAGAGAAGCGAGATATAGAGAGAGAGAAGCGAGAAAGAGAAAGAGAGAGAGAGAGAGAAGCGAGATAAAGAGAGAGAGAGAAGCGAGCGAGCGAGAGAGACAGAGAGAAGCGAGAGAAAGACAGAGAGAGAAGAGAGAAAAGCGAGATAAAGAAAGAGAGAGAGAGTGAAGCGAGAGAGAGAGAAGCAGAACATTGCCTCCCGGAACAGGAGAACACGAGAAGACGGCTGCATGATGGCACCATAGTGAAGTTCGGATTTTTCCAGAGTGAGCGGTTAGAAGTGTATAGTGTTGGTACACCTGACTGTTTGTAGAGTGATCACTGATGGTGGGCAGATTTGAAGTGTGGCTGTGAAGAAGAGGGGCGAGAGTGAGTTGGCAGGAGAGAAGGACCAATTCGAATGGATGAGTTCCAAAAGAGGAAAGCTTGTTCGAGATAGTGAAGAAAAGGAAATTGAGGAAGTCGTATCATTGGAAGAGAAGATGTAACAGCTTGGTTGGTTTCGGTTAGAATCGATAAGATCAGTAATTGGAGAAAAGGATTAAACAATGATAGAATGATGGCCATCATGGGCTTGGCTAGCTCAGTGGTAATCGCGCTCGCTGCCACTACTACGGTGGCGCTGGTTTGAACCCAATTGAATACAGTATTTAAAGTCTGGAGATCCCTGGGTGGTGTTAGATTGCGAAAGAACCTGGTTCTAGCCCCTCGGCAGTCCATATACAATGTAGGGTTGGTGCAAACCCTCCAGAGGGACTTTGAATGGTGTCTATTCGGCTATAGCAAGGAGATACAATGTCACCCACCGTGTGCAAAGTTAAATAAATGGATGACAACTTACCAACGCTCCTGCTGGAATAGGACAGCCAGTGATGCTGGAACCAAAAAACACGAGAAATGTGTACGGCTTCTGCTGACACAGGCAATCACGGTTCAGACGCTGAATAAGGATCGATTATTATTTGACAGACGATGAAACCTGTGATTTAATGCATAACATATTTGCTGCAGATTACTTGTACGATGCACTACAAGAATTCAGCTGTCCTCTGATGGTATATGATGTATTTTTTAATGGCTGATGACGCCTGTTCAGGTAAAGCCAAGCAGGCATACTGTATATGTATTATTTTTTAAGACTTGGAGTCTTCTTTTGTCATGCCTACAATATACTGCTACTGGAAGCCACAAGATAATGTTCGATTAGCAAGACATATGTAGGTATACGTGGATAGGAAAGTTTGATTCAAGCGTCTTACATTTGTTGCCCGAAGAAAATATTGTTGGTTTTTGTTAGATATCAATACAATAAAGAACTACACCGAGATGAAAAATATTATTGCGTTTTTCAAAAGCCAGAAATGGTCATTTTATTCTTGCCAAACTTGAAATAATAGTATTTTATTTTATATAAGTAGGGCACTTTATTTTTCGAGAATTTTATATTGAACTTTATTGGTAGTAGTAAGGGTTTACTTAACTCTAGGTCACCCACCTTCTCCCTCAGCGGAGAAAATCTTTTTCAGCGGATAGATGGGGTGATTTAGAATTGATGGAACCTTTGCTACCTACATTTTTACACTTGAACATTATATGTATACTTTGAGACTCATTACTAAATCGGTCTGGCGGAAAATGTTTACTTTTGGTTGGAAGTATATTTGTAGATTTCAGCAAAAATAAAGACACAAATATTCTATAGAACCTCTGTTTTGGCCAGTTTTCTTCGAATTATCCGTTTACCATTCGTCAACTTTATCTTTGGCATTGTGCTGAATCAGTCTTATCTGTCCAGCAATGCTCATGCGTCTGCATGAGGGAGCATAAGTTTGAAACTGAAGAATGGAATCCACTTGCCCAGAAGTATTTAAATAAAACAAAAGTGACAATAATTACATGAATACGATATATATAGAACTCACATTTTTTGTTATCATTTCTGAAAGTACCATGAGGAACTACATAGAGACTGCTAAGATATCAGAAGCAATTGTTTTTGCAATGTTTTGATTACTTCAGTGTACTTGAGCTGCTTTTCCGTGCCATATTTGGAGTTCCAGATCCAAGGAAGGAGGAACAAAATTAAATGATGACAAAGACTCATAATACTCCATATAATGTATAAAGGGGGTTACAATTGGAAACATTTACTATGCAGTATTTCTCAAATAAATAATTTTCGATTATCACCGAACACTGGCCGGTGTGTACAGTCTTGTCTAATCGTTAGCGGATTTGGAGGTTTCCGTTGCATATATTGAAATGACTGCTTGGAGCTAATGCATTATACACACCAGTTGTATAACCGGTCGTATGACCAACCGTATTACCGTAGATCGATCCATCTGGTAAAAGTTAGCATATTTAAACAAATCAGAAGCATATAATCAGATATACAGCTTTGATCGCCACGCTGACAAAGACAAAGATATAATAAACAGTATTCACAAACACTCATGCGATAATATTACAGCTCTTTCGTTTAAATATGCTAATTATTTCACCAGGTAAATTTCAAAATACGGTTGGTGTGTCATAGTACGGTTATACGTCTGGTGTGTATAGTGCATTGACTCCGACTGATTTACAATGGATGAATACACTGATGACTTTTTCTCCAGATGTGAGCACTGGGTTACATTTACTGTGTATCTAAACAAACAGTAAGTGACGTATAACCAAAAAATGTAATATTTCATCCAAATATATTTTCCATCGACATTATGTATCAAACAGATATTGTCAAAGAAATTTTCGTGATTGTAATAGAAAAAAATTTAGGGACAATAATACGCATAATAAATAGAAAAATCAACTAATCAGTAAAAAATATCAAGGACTACTAGAATATCAGGACCGTCAACTCCGCTTTTAGTGGTAGTTTAGCCAAGAGGCTGATTATTCATAACGTTCATCCATTGTTACTTAATCAACATTTTGAGAGGAATCGAATGGGGTCAAATAAAATGTCATCTGTCCATCCGGCCCTAACTGTTTTAAAGGACTTTTTTGAGGAACGTAAATTTTACTCAAACTCTTTGATAGTATCTCTTTTTAATTTAAATAGCACTAATATCCTTCTAAGGAGTGAACATATGTTCATAATATCCTTCTAAGAAGTGAACATATGTTCATAATATCCTTCTAAGGAGTGAACATATGTTCATAATATCCTTCTAATGAGTGAACATATGTAATATCCTTCTAATGAGTGAACTTATGTTCATAATATCCTTCTAAAGAGTGAACATATGTTCATAATATCCTTCTAAAAAGTGAACATATGTTCATAATATCCTTCTAAGGAGTGAACATACTGTATGTTCATAATATCCTTCTAAGGAGTGAACATATGTTCATAATATTCTTCTAAGGAGTGAACATATGTTCATAATATCCTTCTAAGGAGTGAACATATGTTCATAATATCCTTCTAAGGAGTGATTTATGTTCATAATATCCTTCTAAGGAGTGAACATATGTAATATCCTTCTAATGAGTGAACATATGTAATATCCTTCTAAGGGGTGAACATGTTCATCAAACTTTAAGAATTCTTTAGAGCATTATAGAAAGTTAGAGCAGTACCTATAGGGGTATAAAAGGCGGAACTATATGAAAAATAAGTAAATTTTATATTTACACTAGTTTTTAAGCTATTACTATATGAATTATTTACTTAAATTTACTTATTTTTTGTTGGGTACTCCTGTAACATGCTATAATGCTCTAAAATGCTGTCAAAAGATTGGTGATAGTATGTGTTTGGTTCTATCTAACTCACTTAAAAATAGATTTTGATGACGTCACTTGGGAATTTTCCTAGCAACGTAAGTAGGTCAATGTCATTATGGGGATTCCCTTCGTAACTGCTTAGCAACAAAAGTAGGTCATCCAATCAGAGCGTAGTACGTCATAATTTGAGGAGGGGCCCGTGGGAAATTTTTCAAAATTTGACCTTGACCTAATTCAAAATGACCTTGACCTAATTATGACGTACTACGCTCTGATTGAATGACCTACTTCGTTGCTAGGCAGTTACTGAGGGAATTCTCAAATGACCTTGACCTACTTTCGTTGCTAGAGGAATTCCCAAGTGACATCATCAAAATCTATTTTAGATGAGTTAGATAGAACGAAACTCCTATTACTATTGGTGAATGTGTTCTCAGTCGGATATAACTGTTGTATTCAATGTAATTGAAAAAGCGACGATACTATCAAAGCGTTTTGAGCAAAATATAAAACTTCCACAAAACATTCAAATTTTGATTCCTCAAAAGTGCTCTTCAAAATAATCAGTTTAGGAGGTGAGGAGATGGACAGATGGAATTTTATTTGACACCATTCTTTTTTGTGTTTCACTGCCAATGTGATGAACGTTTATTTCTATCGTCTAACTATTTTTTATTGTGGGTAAATAATCGTCCTCATGGCTGAACTATCACTAAAAGTGTAGATGACAATCTATTGTAGTAGTCCTTGAAATATATTTAGTTATAAACTGGATAAATTGTTTGTACTATTTCATTCCGTTTATAACGACATTGTCATGCAATTGACTATGGCTAAACGTGTATTTGATACTGATATTATCCCGACGAAATTGTTGGTGATAAGTACAATAGAAGTATCCAATACGGCGATAAGATCAACAATCAAAGAATCCGCGATTTTATAAAGAGCAAAGCCTCTGGAAGATTTGGAAAAAAACTGAACTGGATGAAATTCTTTGCCATTAATTTGTTGGGCCAACGTGGAAATACCAAACGTAATCTCTTAACTGCATTTGCTACTATAAATTAATACGAATATTATCGAAAATACACGGCCCTGAGAAGTATGACATATTTAAAAAGACAACAATTCTGCTAAGTCTCGAGATGTGCATATACTTCGTACTGTTAGAATTGGTGAAGGCAGATTGCAAACACGTTGTTCGACACTATGGCATGATTCCACTAAAAGCCAACACTGCTATTTTGACAGCACTTCGCTTAAATACACCCGTGCAGCTTTAACTTTTGTTTTGGTTTCAAACTATACGCTTTATTTCTGCAGGAGAGTCTGTGAAAACCTTCGCAACATGCGAACAAGAAATCTTTCTATAATGACAAACACCTTAATTCGAATATATAGGTCATTCAAAGCATGCAGATAAAGAGACGAAAATTCACAAAAACGATTCGGATTGTGCAACTGGTGGCCGCATGTGTCCTGTTGATATTTATCTTAGATAAACAGCTAAATTGAATCCAAAATGCAAGAAACTTTTAAAAGGCATAAAAATGCATTTTATAATCATCTCCAATGATATTTTACATTGCCACAGAATTCTCACGTTAAGACATTGGGTTACTGAATTCATACGAATTAATTTAGTGTTAATCGGTTTACAACTATTTCGTTTTGACCGGCGAAGTTTTGGCTGTTTAAATTTTAGATGTCGCTGTTCTGAATTAATTCATAAATCGCGGTTTACACTAAGCTTCTGAAAATACACTAAATCAATTGACAAATCATCTTGCTAAAATTCCATCGGACGTATCTAAATTTATGTAATTTTCAACTCCTAAAAAATATCCGGGAATATACACTTTCGGTAATGAGATATGTTGATCAAAATGTGAAAAGTGGCGATTCGTCTCACTGAGCAAGTTAAAGCTATATGTTGTAATCAGACTCAAAATACGAAACTTTGAAGAAGAATTCCGAAAGCAATGTTTTCAATTGTTCTCATATACAGTACAATTGTCAACTTATGTGAATTGTAATTTCCATCTACATTTGTCACTGTTGTATGTAGATTTGTTGTTATTTCCATTACCTAAAATAAGCTAAGATAAACATTTAGAACATAAATCTCGAAGAATTAAAAAAACAAGTGAATGAGATTGAATGAAATAAAGACAGATTTATTTCATAATTATGCATACAATAAAAGTCACAGTGGTTATCAATTGTACATATTGCATTTGAATAGAAAGGTATTCTTTAAATTCGTAAACCTTCAAACAATATTTTATATATATATATATATATATGAGTTCGAGCGAATAAGCTTTGACCGCACACTTTTGGGTTGTATAATGTCGGAAGATAATACACTGGTGTAGAAATTTGATCGAGATAAATGATGCGTACTGCAGGAAAACACAACTGTTGATTCGTATATAGTGTATGTACAGTCGAATACTTTCCATACTGTTATCTGTAAGCGCCGCTTCAATATGAACAAAAAGAATACACAGCGAAGGATATTAATACTGTACTATAGAATTGAAAATAGCAACATATGTGACGTGTTGGAATGAAAATCGGATGTTGGATATATTTTTGCATTTTTCTAACTCTTCCATAATTCAAAAGATTTGTTGTTCTATATGCGACTAGAAAATGAGAGAGAGAGAGAGAAAGGGTTTCTTCCAGACTTTATAATGTGTGAATACCATGGAAATGCACAATGCCAACTGCCGCCGAGTTCTTAAATGGGCACAGCTCAGCAGACAACTTTGCACAAAATCAATCAACCAATCAATACGCGAGATACCAAATCGCCAAAATGCAGCAACATTTGGAATAAAGGTTCTTATCGGTGTTAATTAGTAATGAAACTGCATGCAGCCTGCGATGTCGAACAGATGAGACGGCCGTATGTCTAATCAATTCTTCTTCTGGAAGGGGAGGGCAGTGGGGGTCTTTCAGCATCTTAAATGTGTATGCCTATGTATTTGATATAGGAGAATGTATGCATAAAACGAAAGATTCCTGAACAATGAAAAAGGCTACTGTAGGCTATGGAAGAAGGAAGATGAATGGAGATGGATAGAGAGGGGATCTGAGGGAACAAAACAAAAATTTTTTGTCATTCAGTCGTAACGCTCCTCCTTCTTGCATAATGAATAACGCTCCGAACAAGAAGGTTAAATGCATTTCGTTACACAGATAAATAGTCCGTTCTATACATACGTATACGTACTGGATCGCGACTATAAGAACTAACTAAGGCAGTATACAGGTACGGAAAATACGCCATGTATACGTGCGCGTAAATAATGACTTGAATATGACAATAGATACGCCGAGGAATATTGGGAAGAATAGAATTCTTCTCCGACTGGGCTATAGAGATTAAGAAATATAGGCGAAATTGTAGTTAGTATATATGTACAATGTGCAACTATTTAGCAGAAAGATAGGAAAAAACATGGCGGCTGTTGCATTTAGCGATTCATATTTGAAATATTTTGTACAAAAACCATACCTTCTACTTCCGAGTAAAAAATAAGCCAAATGAGAGCTCAGAATATTTATTATTTTGAATCGGATGATCAACGGTAAAAAATGAGTTGAAAACGTTAAATACCGGTGCGATAAAACTAGAGTAAATACCTTCTACAGATAATAGAAAAATAGATAAGTTTACCAAAACAAATGTTGCTAAAATGCTGTGGCTATTCATTTCATTTTTGCAGTTTATTTTTTCGGTTATATGTCTATGTCTGCTCTTGGGCGAATGTGTTTTGACGATTCGAATATATACCGCTAAATCTTAATATAATTGTACTTTCTATTCCTGATTTTCTCGACATTTAAGAAAGCGCTCGATAGTGAAAAAGTCAGATACTAAAGGTTCTCTTTTTTAAAAATTATTTTGTTGAAAAACCGAATAATCTTTTACTTCTTTTCTACATTTTCTGCAGGATTTAGAACAACTTTTGTGGAAATTATCTGTCCGTATACTCATTTCAAATGTATTATTTTCGTCGAAATGTCAAATAAATCGTTAGATCGATTTGTATGGAAGGTATGGAAATTATTTTTCAAACTGTAATTTTTTATTTATCTGGTACTGTATAACAGTGCTTGACGAATTAAATTTAGATATTTTGCAATTAAAATGATATTTTAAATTTATTTGTATCGGTGAGTTCTGTTCTTCAATTTGTTTTACAAGGTCCACCGACAGGATGCGTATAATATTATTTCTTTTAAGAAAACATTGTAAATATGAATCGCCAAAGGATTTGTAAAATGAATATATAGATGAATAATCTTGACCGATGTACACACACTCATCACACATCTAGGAAAGAAATTTCGCAAACATGCACTTAACCAACTACAGCGTGTTATATGTATAAAGCGAACTAAATACTCGTACAAGAACGAGACTGGAAAGAAATATAGGGAGAATTATCTCATATATACATTCCAATGCAATGGAAGGAGGACTTTTTGCGACGGAATTTGGCGCAAATATTGCGGACACCAATTCGAAGTATAGTAACTTGTTTGTTGATATCTTTTCAGTCACGAGAAATAAAAATAAAATTTACATCACCTAAATATCAAACGAAATAAATAACACAGTTGTTATACAATTAAACAAAAAAATATCTGTTGACAAGGGCGACCGACATTGGACGGAGAAGTCAACAGCTGTCACGCTGTCACGTCACTGTCACTATACAAATTATTATCAGCTGGTTGACATACACACATACATACTTTTGTGGCATTGACTTCAACTTTTCAGAGTCGCATTATAGAGAAAGTGCGGCGGTAGCAGATGCTGGGAAAGTGGCGGTGTGGACTGCTGCTGAGGCGTCATGATCCGTTGATGATGTTGTTGGAACGCCTGATGATGCTGGTGCATGACCGCGGCCAGACTGGTCTGGGAAAGAGAGGAGAGTAGTCCGGGAATGTGGGGCGGCGGAGGCAGCAGGGGAAACATACCAGGTCCCGCCGATTGCGAACTACTAGTACTACTAGTACTAATATTAGCAGTAGTATGGCTTGTTTTTGTCCCCGATTCTGTGGTCGTACTGGTGGTGGTCGTAGGCGACGTGGAATCGCAGCCCTTGTCCGCCTCCGTCACCACCGAGCTGACCGGGGTTACTTTCGGTTTCGTTTCGGGAGGAGACGCTGGCGCCGAGCGTGGGGGATTGGTTGGTGGTTGGACCGGGAGGATCGGAGGCAGCGGGGGCCAGCCCAGTTGATCGAGGAGCTCGCCGATGCCTTCACTCTCGAACTGGGGGATCAGGTGGGGATTGCGCAGATAGAGTTGGATTAGGAAGGAGTAGACTGTCTCCTTTAGCTGCTTTAGTTGGAGCGCCGGATCTTGGGGACGATTCCTTCCCTGAATGTCGTTCAACTTCAGTGGACTCCGTTGGCTTTCCTGGAAAGATAAACCATATAGAGAATAATCAGATATAAAGTGTGACGAATGTATCGTCCAATTTTTGTCTGTTTCCTCAAGAAGCTCTAAATTTGAACGAAGAGAAATATTCCGCTATATTTCTATTTGAGGACCTCTTCCAAGTTGTGTACCTGCAATTTCAGCCCTAAGGGTTTGCTTAAATCTATGCAAACACACCCCAGAAAGGACAAAAAGAAGACTTTGTGCGACGTGGCTAAGAGTTCAAATGTGAACTCGAATTGCGCTGACGCTGCGGTGCGGATTAAACGTGGTGGTGAAGAGGGGCTGAAGCCCTCAAAATTTGAAAATTTATTTTCTGGAAAGCCGGAAGTTCAACAAACATACATTGACCATGAAAATATTATCAACTGGCAGGGGAGTAAAGAGAGGAATGCATGGACTAGACTTCTTCCCGCTTAAAATAGGTCTAGGACACTCGGGAGTGGACGAGCATCAAGTGGGCGGACAAGGAAGCACACGAAGATAGAAACGAAGATCAAAAAGCGGTTCTAATCTATAAACACTCGACAGAGCACATGGTCTAACTCAAAGGATCGGTTAAGACGACCGGTTTTGCGCGTGCGTTAAAAGAGTTGGAACAACACAAGTAACGCTTGCATGCCGGCGGTGGCGAGTACGAGAATTCAGTGTGGGCTTCAAAGGATGAGTGACCCGGTGACTAACTCGTCACTTGCTGACACAACAACAGAAAACGCTGGGAATGGGTCTTATACCTGTCCACTTTTATCCTTGGGACTTCCTGGCGTCACCCTTCTTTCCCCATCTTCGTCCTTGCTTTTTGCATCCGGTGAAACGTCCGATGCCCTGCCCCCTTCCAGCTTCATGGCGCCTGATGGAGACAGGTTGCCGGCAGTGGGTGTCAGTGACGGCGGCGGCGGTGTATTCGGCCTAGAGCGCTTAGTCGAATTGGACTGCTCCGCATCGGTCGACGTATCAAACGGACGCCTGATTCCCGCCGCCTGGGCGGTGCTCGTTGCTATGGAATTATTGGTCCGGACGAAGGGAGAAGAGGCGATGCTCGAAATTACCGCCGACGGAGAGAGCATGGATACTGGCGGGGGTGGCATGAAGGGAGACGGTGGCATTCCGGCGGAGAACGTCGGCGGCAAGCCGTGAGGCGGTGGCGGTTGTGGTGGCAGGAACCCGCCGAATCCGTGCGGCGAAATCGAACCGATTCCCTCGGTGAAATAGGTGGGCAGTGACGGGTTCGATTTGACGGGGGAATGATGTCCGATCCGATCCGATTCTCTGCCGGGCATCAGGGGCGTTTTGGAGGAACCCCCCGAGGTTGGTCTCGTCTGAACCGGGCAGTCAGTTGTTTCGGGTTTCACTACTGCTGTGGGCAGAGTGAGTTTCGAGGGAGAACCCGACTGCTCGATTCCGGGTGGTGGATGGTGGCTGCCCAACGGGGGGTTGAGAAAGGAAGCGAAAGGCATGGAGAATCCATTGAAAGGCAAATGCGTGGGCGGATGATGCGGCGGTGGGTGGAGCCCGGGTAGGCCGTGGTAGTAGTGCCCCGACCCGAACGAGGGATAGAGTCGACCCGGATCCATCAGACTGAAATTGAGCAGACCTGGGTGACCCACCGGGGTCAGACCCGGACCGGGGACCATGCCGTAGAGACCGAGGGAACCGGCCCCGGCCGCGTTGTATTTGGGCAGGTCTTTTTTCAGGACCCGGGTCCAGAGTTTGGTCAGATTGTTTTTGCCCGGCTTCTTGTTAAGGGAGAAGTAGCTGGTATTGTCGTTGTGGCGCGATTTGATGTGCAATTTGAGGGAGGAGCCCTGAGTGAAGGAAGCACCGCAGGCCGAACACCAGTAGGGTTTGTCGCCTGAAAGAAATATGATTGAAACAATGTGAGTCACTTGTTGATTTAAGTATACAACAAATGAAAAAACAAAAAGTTTCGTCACACTATTGTATTAAAATCGCCGAGGCGATACACGGCAATTAACAGAACCGAAATGATATAGCGAGATTCAAAGTGGTGCGAGGGTGAGCACAAACTCCTTCTGCACACAGTAGTGCGGTCGAAAGCAAACGACATATACGCACAGTTTGTACATTTAGTTTCGTGCTCTAGCGATACAACTCTGAAGTGATCACTGGAACAAATAGTCGAGTCGATGAATGCGCGATTCGCAGAAAAGACTTGAATTCATGCTTCAGCAAGGCACAGGGGCGCCGACAGTTTTCGAAAAGAAGGGGGGGGGCAAGATAAATGATTACTTAAAAATTCCGTATTGTCAAAAATTGAATAATTTCCGAATATTGATTTCACTAAGATTTTCCATTAATTAATTTAATTAGCACTGCCCTTTCAGAGACTAGCATGGAGTGTTAGTGATTTAGGGGTGTATTTGAAGGTAATTTTACGGGCGGGCGTTGCAAATTAGTAGGAGGCACAGCACTGGTGTCTGTTAAAATGTGATTTATTTCTTAAGAGCAGGTAAGTATAACTGGTGTACTGAATAGTAACAATTAAACAATTAAACATCGGCGTCACCGAGGGAGGACCGATATCTTCAAGGGGTGCCTCAAGACGCATCGGACCCCCCTGAAACCTGGTATGCCGTTTTAGACTCGGTTAGTGGAATTTTCCAAGTGGGGCTAAATTTCCGACAGCCACACACAATTGATTGATGCAATTTTCCGAATTTTCCGAATAACTCGTTGAAAAGAGAGGGGGCGACACCCCGGGTTCCGACGCCCCTCAGATTGCACCCTACAGGTCCTTGAAATCTATAATATAGACGCGCCTAGTCGTTTTAGTTAGACTGACAGATTGCTAATATTGACTTCTATACGTATTTCGGCTGTAATTGTAAGCCGATGAAGGTTCCACGAGGTATTTGTCTCCTCAATCGTCTCATTACCCCTCCCAGAGACAACAACAGCCTTTCTAATGGTTACGGACTTGAAAAGATCAAAACTTTTTATTATAAATAAAACAGGGGTGTAAATTCTTTATGCAACCTATAAAGTACACGTATATATGTATAATATGTTCAAAGTGTAATTGCTCCCCCAATTACGGAAAATTTGTAGACAAGTTTGGACGCACGGAGGAGTGAGGCGGGATTATATGCGCAAATGATTATAGGTTAGAAATATACAAGCGGTCCGATATCAATGTACAGTACTAACATTATGATATGTTACTTTGATGCACGAGGGCTATATTCATTTCATATACATATGTCTCTGTCTTGCCATATGTGTGATTAGAAATATTCCTGCCGGGCTATATGTATCATTCATATACTGTATAGAGAGCAAGAGAGAAAGTTTTATTACAGCGAAGGTAAAACTGAAAAAAGGGGGTTTTTCTCGTCTTGCCATTCTGTCATAAATAACTCTGAGTTTTGTGACAGATAATTACTAAGGGGAAACATGTTGCTCGGCTTTTCCACAAATCTGATACCTAATCAGAGAAAAGACACAGAGGACCATATATATCCATTTGTAGAGTCAAGTTGTACACCACAAATAACAGAAAATATAGAGACAGACAGATCGTCTGAGTGAATGAATAAGTAGTGGGTGACTGGGGGGAGGTTTTTTATTCTTCGTCTGTGCCTCCCGATCCTGTGGGGAATAAATACAGTATAGGAATGGCTGTTCCACCAAGGCTACAGCTGGTTGGTTGGTTGGTTAGGATAGTGGTGCTCGCGCGCACACAAAAAAACGAGATTTCGAATTTTCACTTTTTTCACGCCGATTTCAAAATGAGAATTAATTGAAAGCTTACAGGTGAATTATGCCTCGTGATAAATCACGGAGAACACATTTCTTTCTTTTCCACTCCTGTCACACTCGGAGGAAAGGGAAGAGGTCATAAAACTACAGGGATGATCCACACCAGATGTGTATGCGGTGGATTTATAGGGGAGGGGGGAGAGAAGAAAGCGAAGACGACGACAAAAGGCGGTTTGGGGTGCGAGGAAGAGGAAAAGTGCTACTGATGCTTAAGCAACGGAAAATCAGATAGAGAGAGAGAGAAAGAGAGTCAGAAGAAAAATGCGAGAGGCGAAAAAGAGAAAGGCGAAAGTAAGAGAAAAGTGGTAATGAGTAGAAAAATAAGAGAGAGAGAGAGATGCGAAAAAGAGACGAAAAAGAGTAGAAAAGAAGAAAGAGCGAGGGGGCGAGAGAGCGAGGGGGCGAGAGAGCGAGAGTGAAAGAGAGCGAGAGCGCAAGAGAGAGAGAGGGAAAGAGAGAGATGATTTAAGTGGAAGATACAAAACGAAAGTCTTATATGAGCAGTAGTAATGTAGTAGTAGATAGTAGTAGATAACAGCAGAGCCTACGGTGCTTGGGCTTGCTCACAGACTGAGCTGCTAGTTCACTTAGGACAGATATGATTCATATCATCAAACTGACAAGCACTTCCTGCTACCTGGAGAGAGGATCACTCTGGCGGAACACGCACGAGAGAGCAGCCTTCAACACGCCGCCCCATCGGCAGCTCTCAGCTTTCGGGGGAAGAGATATGATATGATATCTCATCAGAGGGGGCTAGAGGGTGCTGTACCACTCGGTGGGGGGGGGGTGCACCCCCATAGCCCAAGTCACCACCACTACTGACAATAAGCAGAAGCATCGCTGCCTCACTGCCTCGCTCCCTGAGTGCGTGTATGTGCGTGCCTTCCATCGACGTATCGCACCTTTTCAGCGTTTCCCGCTGCTAGCTACACCAGTAATTAGGCGGAGTACAATAAATTTATATAATTTCTCCCTGCTGCATAACCCCCCCCCCCTCTCTCTCACGCCCTCTCACCCCCTCCTTCGATATCGCTGTGGATGTCTCGTCTTTCTGTAGTCTACAGTATAGTGTATAGGCATAGCATCGTCTGGCGCGCTGCATTTCGACGAATTAGCAGCGGCAGCGGCAGCGGCGCTCTTCTACAGAGTGTAATATGGGGAAATGGCCGAAATGCGACGACGCGCGCAATATTGCGCAAAAAAGGAGAGAGACGAGTTAGACTAATGCTAAATAATATCCAGTTGTTGTGTATACCGAAAACAACAAAAAGACACCAACAGAGTAGCACCCTCCTGAACCTCCGGCACACCAGAATCAAACCAGTTCACTGATTGTTGGTGAAATACACACTAAAGCAAGAGGGAGAGAAAGCGGGGCGGCTCACTAACAATGGCGATTTGAGTCAGTTTTGAGTAGTTTGAGGAGGGGATGGGAGGGGAGCGGAGCCAGAACGATGTTGTCGGTTCCCATTTCTTCTGACAATGTACACTTGCTAGTCTAAAACAATGTTTTTCGCTTAATGTTCGCCTGTCGGTAGAGTTGTAAGCTATTATCCCCGGGGACAATACCATTGGGATATTGCGCTCGGCTGCTCGCGTTTTCTGCATATAGGGTGGCCCAAACCTCCTGTACTTCCCCTGCCTGCACTGCTGCCCATAATGGGCATTAATTAGTGCCCAAATTTTGCTACCTAGAATTTTACTATACAAATGCTGCGCTTTTTAATGTTTTCCTGTTGCTGAAAACCGCACCCCTCCCCTCCTCTCGCTTAACGACTGTAATTGAGAATTATCTGGAAACCTTTCGCCTTAATAAAGTGAAAAATATTGGTCTGATCTTGATTAGACGGGAAAATAGATAGGGAGAACACATTTATAGGGATTACGTTTTGAAATAATACTTTTCCCGGCAATAATGATGCTGTTCCAGCACTTGGCGCTCTGGTTGACATATACAATATGGGGGAATAAATTTTTCGCCAAATTTTTATATTAACTACATGTTTCATATGTTTTAGTTGTGTATTGTAGGGGTAAAATATTGCAATTTATTTCAACTATATATTTCTGTTATATGATAACTCTTCTATATATATATATATTATAAAAACTATACGCACAAACAACAATTAATTGAAATTTTATTTGCTATAACAACATTTTCTGTCTCATTTGGTGCTCACGGAAGAGGAGTTGCACGCTCCAAAAACGACAATCACAATGGAAGGAGAACAATTTTCAGTGCCCTATAACAGTTGCCAAACTGTTCGATGATATGCCTGCATGTCTGTATACGCAGGTAGATTTTGGGGAAAATTATGTCTTTCATAGAACATGAGGGCTCTTATTCCTTTCCCCCATTTTCAAAAATTTTTCCTGCATCGCCAGCAATCTTCCCTGTCTGACAGAGACAGGCTCATGTCGTGCCCGTTGCCACATAACCGGTTCTGGGGAAGAACTCCGTGGCGTTTTGCCGAATGAAGTCTGCAAGAATTTTTCCTGGAGGAAGGACCTCAAAGCAATCTCGAACAGGAAGGATGCGACGCTCCTGCGGCCTTGGTCAGAAGTGGCCACTGCATGCTCTTTGTGCCTACCAACCCTTTCTGGACCCATCCTCAAATCCGAATTGCCCAACCTGCCCGAATGAGCCACACACAGATGAGCACTGGCTCCTGGAGTGACAGGTCACGTCAAACGCCAAGCAGGAGATTTTCGGCCGCTGTCAACAACAACAGCAAGATATAGTCTACTCTGGGCACTCCCCACTGCGGGTCCCTAGCACTCTCATATATAGTCTGAGTGAACACTCCAGTCCAGGGGGCAACCGTTGTAGGGACAGTGAAACCATAGCAAACCCTGAATTTATAGCCACCAGAGGAAAGTGCATATAGTGCTGTCCGTATACAATAGGGAAATTCTGACAAATTCGAAAAAATTGAGGGGGGGATAAGACCCAATAGGAGATTGTGAGCTGGTCATCAATTATCAAACAGCACAGTATATAGAGGCAATGCCGAATTATGAAAAACATATGCAGACGAACGCGAAAGATGCATGTGGAATAAATTGAAGTCAGTCGACTTTGTATATATAGAATAAGGAGACCTATCTACATTATATGCATGACATATTGTGCATTCTGCCCATACATTCAGTAGATATAACGTCCAACACATATGTGGAGCTTTCACAAATTTACCTGTCCTAACCCTAACACTTTGGTAGTGCCTATTGTCTTAGTTATTACTCGTTACCGTGCATTCTTGGATTATATAAAAATTAACGGATATACGCAGTATAGTCAATTTTTTATATGCAATGACTAATTAAATTACTCTATAAAGACGGTATAATTGTAATTTTAAACCCATAAAATTTCTGTCAACATTTCCGAAATGTACTACTAACTAGTTATCTCGTTTGTAAGTAGTACATAAATACAGTTATGCATTTTTCACTTAGAATTATTATTTTTTCATTAAAAATAGTAGAAAAATCATGTCTACAGTATATTTAAACTTAGACCCTAATAGTTCTAATACATTTGTTTTAATCCCTGAATTTTTGTTAAAAGAAATTTAAATTACGACTTAATTCACGAGTGGTGTGGAAAGTCTGTGCAACATTCATTACTGTCAGCTTTCTCGAAAATTTTCATCCGTTATATTTAGTGGCATTTCGGTTAGAGTACAGTTGTGAAGAAACGATTTTTTCAGAGATGAAGACAATTTCTGCTTTTTTATGCAAAATGAACAACTATTTATATACTACTTACAAACGAGATAACTATAGATAGTAGTATATTTTGGAAATGTTGTGATAGAATTTTTATTTTAAATATCGTCTTTATAGTATTTTAATTAGTCATATATATAAAAAAACTAACTACATTAATTAATTTTGAAGAGACAAACCTGTCTCTTACTTACTCTATGCACATAATATGTAGACGTTCTTAAGTGAAATTAAAACAAAAAGTTTGTTGTGCTAGTCTATTTCTATATGCACGAGTATAGCACAAGGCAGGCAGGACTATTCACTATATACTGTATACTACGTATATAGCTTTAGCTGTTGAATACGTGCAGTTATAGCTATATGGAGGATTCGAGCACATAAACCGACATGGGAGGCTGGATGTTGAGAGCGCGCTCACAGAATATAGCTCCCAAGACAGTCGTTCAGAGGTATATAAATATAGGAGAAGCACAATTCAATTCCGGGGGAGTTCTAATTTATAGAAAATATTACTCTTAATGCTCGCGTGATGATGTCCGGCAATAAAAAGCAGTCATATCGCCAAGAAAAACGCAACGAGCAGGTCGCCTATGCGTAGATGCAACTTTCATATAAGAGCCACCGCGCGAATATACTCCAAGCATCCAACAGATGAGGTAGAAAGAGAGGAACTGGTGTGTTGGCCAGCATGCAGAAAAGGTCTGTTGAGGAATATGAATTATGGGGTGTATGCATGAGGGTACATAGTTCTTATTATTTCCCATATATTCCATAGTGTATTCAGTTTGACCAACGGGGATTAATTTGTCTTCACAGAATGGGTGTATAAGGTCAGAGATGAATGAGCGACTTCAGATACTTTATACTGTACAACGATATATGGTCAAGCAGTAGAAGGAGCCAAAGATGATGTCCCAGAAAAAAATAATGAGAATTTTGGAAAGGGTTCTCACGATTATTTGAGAAACGTTTCCTGAGTTTTTCATGCTTAAATATTATTATTATATTAAATATACGAGTATAGTCATTGAAGGTAAAAAGGAAGAGAGAGTGAGCACTGCAACATACTCTAATACAGAATTCAAATATCTAATTCAAGTATCATCCGCATCATCTTAGCAGACATGGAGAAAGATTTTGACTCTGTTGAACATAAATTTTTCCTGCAACATATGGATAATATACAATAAGTATAAGACCCTACGTATCTTGGATAGCTTCCTTTTTAAGTAAAAGACAACAACGAGTGAATATAAAAGAAATCACTTCCGCATGGAAAGAAAAAGACAAGGTACGATATCTGGACCAAGACTGTTCAGTATAATACCAAACGATTTAAAACCAAAAGCCACAATAGCTTCGTATTTTATGTATGCCGATGTCCTCTCAGCAATACACAAAATCAGAAGAGGCAATCCAGATAACAGCCAAATAGACATGGAAAATATAGGAGAATGGGCAAACGATAAGAAAATGCTGAATTTAAACGTGAGAAAAACAAAACAATGGAGATAGTTATAAACAAGTCGAAAATCAGTCAACACGTCCCTCAACAGGAGAAGAAATCTAACGAACATCATCAGCAAAAGTTATATGGTCTCTACAAAGACAAAAACCATTCTTTAAGAACACACCTCAAGAATATCTTCAACAAATGTAACAGTAAACAGCTATGCTTCATCAAACAACTAAAATATAAAGGCTACAACGCTATTTCTACTTCTCTAGCCGTTTACCGAGCATTACGCATGGCTACACGACCTGGTGTTCAGTCAGAGACAATGACATCCAACCGCTAAAGAAGATCCACTCAAGAGCACAAAAGATCATTGGCAATTTAATCATCGGTACCCTAGATCAACATCTGAAGAAAAAACTCTCCAGCGTCTTCAATAAAACCAATCTTCTCCTCCCTCATGAAAATAGCTATATATATTCTTTTCTAACAATCACCTTGCTTTGTACGAAAAGCATTTGATTTGAGTCAGTTTGTCCTGAAGTCTCCATATAGTTTCCTCAACTTCATAAATGAGACCGCATCGGCTAGTTTCTAATAGTCCACCAATGTCTTCTTCCAGCAGTTTCCTTTTTATATTCAGATTTTCATTAATCTCATCATTGAGAGCTTTCCGTTTATTGTTTGACCTTCTCTACATCTTGCTCATATATAATTGTGGCATATATACAAAGTAGCTCTTTCTCTGGCTTCTGACGAAATAGAAAGCACGCAGCGAAGAATTCCCTGAGTTTTTTGTTGATTTTTCAATAAATTTATCAGAATATTTTCTCAGTTTATATAAATTTCCTGAGTTTTCTCTGAGGCTTGGAAACACTGGTTGGAAGAGTTGTTGCTTTATCAAGAAATATAGTTTACACGCGAAATACACCACAGCTATATATATATATAAATTTATTATTATTTTTATATATATATAGTTCTGTCTTTTTTGTCCCTTCGGTCGTCTATACATATGCTGTCCAATCGCATAATTAGTGTTTAACTACTATATATGCATATTATTATTATATTCCCCAAGGCCCAAACAGTCCGGTTTTTCAATAGACAGACATCCCGCAAAAGTAAGTAAATTAGCAAAATAATTGATTGATTTATAATTGTTTAACATCTGAAAAGAAAAATACCATAAATAAACCACAATGTCTGGTTTCCAAATCTTTAATAATATCGGTAATTTCTGGACAATCATATATACCTCTGGAGACGTTCGCAGGTGCTGGTCACAAGTGTAATTATTTCCATTTAATATATGTTTGCTCTTAATTTTGCTTAAGTTCAGTCTCTCCATGTCTATAAATTACACCACCCATCCCAATTCGGTATATATAATGTTCTAAGTGACAATTTAGCGCTGCCAATTGGTTGGTGACTTTCGAGCACAATATATATTTTGTAGTTGCTTTTAACTATACTGTATATCCGTCTATATAAGAGCGATTTAGAATGTTTAAAAATGAGATTCTATGTAACGTTCTATATACTGTATTGCCGAAGGACTCTTTTTAATCTATTAATTCACCTTTCTTCTCTCTCTCTCTCTCTCCTTCCTCTTTCTATATAATAAACCTTTCAAATAGCCTCTTTACCCCTTCCCCCCATGCATCGTCACCATCTCCCCTTAACCGAAGACTAAAAAATTATAGTCTTCCCAGTGAAAATTCAAAATTAAATATACACGATAACCCCAAAAAACACTTTAGCCAAGAGCAATTAAAATGATAAGTGGGAGCCATATATTGTGCGTGCTAGACGCTAGTGCTACACAGAGAGCGAGAGCAAGAGAGACGACTGGTGATGTGGAGGAGGACATTCGCACAGGCGGTCGTCTATATAGTATACCAAATGGGGTCTGGTGGGTGCTCGGGTGTAAGTAATATTGGTCGTGGTGTTGCCGAGAAGAAGTCTGCGTTTGGGGAGAAAGTATAATGAGTGAGAATCAGTCGGCGAAGCGGGCTGTTTGAGGACGAGGTATAGCAGGCAGTGTTGTATATGGAATATAATATAAGGACACCGTCCAAGAGTCTTTTATCTTTTCCCCATATCAAATTGTAACTTCTTG
The DNA here is from genome assembly GCA_032274565.1 of Nematoplana nigrocapitula. NCBI lineage: Eukaryota > Metazoa > Platyhelminthes > Proseriata > Nematoplanidae > Nematoplana > Nematoplana nigrocapitula. The sequence continues at coordinate 9,083 of JAUYWV010077780.1, read as the reverse complement.
TCCTATACTGTACATTCAACCTCGAAAGACACACACACACGCTCTGGGGATGCGATATGTGATTTCCAGCACGACAGCCATTAAATCCATCTTTTTTCACCCATAAACATGTCAAAGTAATGCAGAGAAAATAGACACCGACCATTCTATATAGCTCTTCACGGGCATCAATGACGGTGAGATGGGTGGCATGCGGACTAAATAGTGCCTTAAGACGATCGGGCAATTTTGTTATACAGACCGAAAGTTCGGCGAGGTGGGACACAATACCATCATTTACAGTATATATACTCAAATGACACTCACTCAAAAACGTCAAAAATATCCCCTACCTCTCTTTCTATGACCTTCTAAGCAGCACCCTGGGTGCCGGGGCTACGCGGAAGCGTAGCCTATAATTCCGCGCGTAGCGGATCAAAATGACCACCAAAAGTCGGAAATGTCGGAAAAGTCGGAGAAATCACATGCCTGTATCTAGGATGTTCGCACAGAACTATAACAAAAGTATTCTACTTGTTATATATATAGTGTGATGCCAAGACGTCAGACATATGGTTGTGGAGATCCTGGATGCCATGAGGTGTGGACCTGCCTCGAAGGCAGAGAACTAGATGATGATGATAGGTTTAAAGATGGTGCTTTGTTTGTGGTCTCACCTCCAATGTATATATGCAGCAAAGGGTAAATTCGCTCGCAAGCGCAGATAAACCTTATATATAGTTGGGGACAACGAGAACAGAGGAATTCCAATTTCGCATTTACAAGCACATTCATTTTCCGCGACTGTTCATCATCTGTAGACGTCGTCCTATATAGATCGGGCCTCTAACAAACACTTGAAGATTTTAATGCGAAATAATTACATACACTCCTGGCTACTCTTTCCACTTTATTATAATATGCGGGCTGACCGTTGGCCGGCAGAAGACGCAGGAAACCAATATTCCAATTATTATTAGTTGGAGATTCGGTGTCGGATCGGGGACGATTTTTCATCTTGATTGTCAAAAAATAACACCACACTGGTCTTCCGTTTGGAAATCACAGCCCTGGGTGCAGATAGCTTTATACCCCGCCAAAAAAATTGGATATCCAATTAGGCATATATTCCCGTTTTATATCTCTTTATTATCTCGCCCTATATAAAGATTTATGGCTTTGCGCGGAAAAAATATGAGAAACGCTATAAGGTATACACAAAGTTTGAATATGGCGATTCGATTTTATTAAACAATTTCAATGTCGAAACACCTACTGTATATGCAATACATAGTGGATATATACGATACGGTATAGCTGTTTTAATAACAAATATTAAATATGTACATCCAGCGTAATAGGAATTTTCAGAGATCAGGTCCTTAAAATATATAACTTCGATATATATATATATATATGTTTAAACAGCGGTTTCGAAATTCCCAGGAAATGTTCGATTTTTGAATCGCAAATGTCAAATTTCAAATTCTGTCAATCATTTTTAGAAAAAGCTGTTATTCCTATGTAAATGAAAGCAGAGCCCTATATCCTGTAGATATATATACTTCTACCTTTGTGGACAAGTACTATATGCACAGTAGTACATGCATAATCTTTGTTAGTAATTGACATTTTTATTTCCTATAACCAATTCCAAGATACGTCAATCCTCATCTGATAAAATTTTACAAGATTTTGTTAATTTTCCAAGTCTGTCTTTTTCAAATTTGAATAAAAAGTAACAACGAATTTCAAGCAGTTTTAAAAGTATAGCGTATAAAAACGATTGGTTACAGTAAAATTGACAATTATTTGAAAACCCAAAAAATGGAAGGAGCACTATTGTTATAACAAACGAAATATTAACATAATTATTATAGAGAAAGCGGTCCTTAATTTGAATCTCCTCATGAAATGCTATCAAGTACTGTTCTCCCTATTTTTATATTTCGTTACCTAACAATGGCAGTTCTCACTTTCGTTCGGTTTTTAAAACTATCAGTTAATTTAGAACAATACACTAATCTGATAGTTTTGCCCTGGGGCATGCGGTCAAGCAAACAGACAACAAGAAATATCGTGCAGCAGGCAGTTCGGTTCTTAATGCTGCTTCTTTGACTCAATTTTATATGAAAATAAACCGGAAACCAGCAGATAACTGCGATTCCGTATATATACAGTATGCAATTGGTTGACGAAACTAAAAAACATTGGGTTTTCTGCTGATGTCCTCTCTGTCAGCTTTTTTGACGGCGTTGCAGAGGCCAAAATTGAACTCGCTTTGGATTAAATTTATCGCCGCAGTCAGACCGAGAATATCACCACCCGTATGACACAAGTTTTTTCCCTCTTCAATACGTAATTTTTATTAGCATGGACCTAATATACATATGTAAGTATATATTTCTTAAACAGCCAGTTTTAAAGAGGTTTTCTTTGATTTGATTTTAATGAACTTTGTAACTAAATTATAAATAGGCGGAATACCACCTAGGTGATTCAAATTATGCATTTCTCTATATTCTCCTCACTTGCACAGACTGCATATAGGACACGGGACCTGGGGATGCATGCTGCTTCAGTCGTTTCAGTCATTTTAGACATACAGTAATATACTGTATAAAGGCACAACAAAATCAGGACACCGCACCGTATATACTGCACTGCTGCTGTGACCGTACATTAAATGTATCGAGCATATATCAGATTGAATGCGAGAAAATGACCGCGTTGCATGAGTTTCCGCAAGGAGGGTCTACCTATATACCTGGCCAGGCGTGTATACAGCTATACAGCATATGTAGTATGTCTACGGTACCTTTATGACTCAGCCGCCATATAACTAAATACCGAAAAATGTGTGGCTTTCTTGCTCTCGGTCACAGAGTCACAGTACTGTCTGTATATAGTGGAGAAAGTATATAGTGGATGCACATAAAATGAGTTTGTCTGTGTTATAGTGTATATGGATAGATATACTGTAGATGCAATGCATGGTGCATTGAATTTGGCGAGTAGCAGGGGTCGACTTCGCCCCACTTCTGGGATAGCGCAAGTATAAAATGTATAAAATGTTGTGTGTCTTACAGAGCAGCGGCAGTGAGGGAGTCCGAAATCCGAATAGGTATATAATAATCCGGAGTTAGTTTCATGATTGACTGCAGGGATTCATTGCGGTAACTCTAGACAGAGTTGGATACAGCTTGAGTACTGTCCCGAGTATACTGTATGTATAGCTAACGACACGTACGTATAACTGTATATCATGGCGTAGAGGTCCCTCAGTCCTCCTGCTTTTGGCGAGAGGAGTCAGCATTCCCCAGCGCAGCGACCACCCTGCAGCAGCGGTCAGTTCGAATCAGCAGAGTCGTCGAGCTATACATAGGAGTGTCCTTTCAATAGGTCAGCCAGCGTATGCAACAGTGTGCTCGCGGATGGTCGTGCGGGTGCGGGTGGTACGAGGAGATGGTGCAAGCCGCACATGCACACAGTACCGAACCAGTTCATCTGATGCGCGTGCGCTACATGTATCTGTCTGTCGGCGTATTTTATACATACTTAAGCATATGCGGTGGACGCACATAGAGCACGCAGAGGGTGCTGCGAGCACGCACACACGTATGTAACTGGTTTGATGTGCGCGAATTTTCCTAATTCGGTCTGTTCGGCTGTTTGCCCCCATGCAACCGCCTTCTCGTGGCGGTGGCGACCTGCTCCAGCATGCAAAGTGCTGCGTTCCCTATAAGACTTTCTATGGTTTTTCTCTCTTTCTTTCCTCTCTTCTCTCTCTCCCCTCTCTTTCCTATTTCCTCCTCTCTTCTCTCTCTCTCTCTCCTTCTCTCTGTCGTTGACCTCTTGAAATATCTTTGGAAGTATAGAATTTATCCACACTTCACAATTAACATTCCAAATAAGAAATGTTACAAAACCTACTAAAGATCCTCGTCGATATATAATGGATACTGTAGATATAATTAACCAAGATGTCCATATTTTTAGAAATGTTTTATTTTTCAACTGAGGAATCGTTTACTGTATATTTGCATCCAAAGTTGCCAAGAACGTTGCCTACTATTTTTGTGTCATTACGTCGGCATGTTTTTACTATATATACTTATGCACAATAGAGTACCTCGTATTTTGACATGTACATACTGCAGGTGTCACCGAACAGCACGTCACTCTACGATGTCAGCGCGGCAAGATGGACTGGACTATACATTGGTCCGAGCATGCGTTCGTGCCGGTCAGATGACAGGTTGATAAAGAAAGAGAATTTGTTCCTCTTGTTTTCCCGACAGGTCGCATATCTAATTGGCGCATCTCAGCACACTTTGTCACTCTTATATAAGAGTAGGTACTACGTAGTATAGTGAGTTACATTGCATCATCTGCACAGTCCAGATGGGCACTATACGAACTACTATGTATACACATGTTAGCATAAGTGGCGATTGACAGCGTCCAGGCATACATCATCTGTGAACACTGGCTCCTTTGATCATGTTCCGACCTATATAGATATTCTATATGGTATAAACTGCCCAACCCCAATGTGCGATGCGAAACATGTGCACGTTCAGTGTGTTATCAGCATGAGCAGTTTCGAACATGTAGCTATAAACATGACTTCAGAAGGTATGTAGGATACTAAGGTATAGTACTGTGCATAACAGGTATCTTAAAAGTATAAGGTTTACATACCCGTATATATAAATAATCGCATGAAAACGTAAATAGAATGCATGCGGTGGAAATGTCTTTGAACATTTATTAAGAGTTTTTATATTCCAAAGTATATTACATAATTGTGTGTTAATAAAATTATATGTTTTTACTTCCCTAGTATACACATAAATTAACAATTAATGATAACTGGGTATAACCTTACATACTTTTGGGACATGCGGTATATAGAAAATGTGTTTAGGAGCGATCTTTTCTAAAGCAATTGACATTTTTTATTTTACCCGCTCGCTTAAAATTGGATTTTCATTTTTTTTCAAGTGCTTTAGTATGTTATAATTAAATATATTGCCTTTGCCTTGGGAGAGTAACGTTTTGAATGATTCAGTATTTGCAGTTCTGGTCTGAAAAAGGGTGACTGCTTTAAGCTGCTGTGTTAGTTTTCAAAATAATTCACAAAATCAGATAAGTTGCAAAGAAGTTATTTTCCGAATGCCAGTTTGCCTATAATTTATTGCCTCTTTTTCGAACACCAATTCGATAGTGTGCAATTTTGGAATACTGATATTTAGGGTATAAACAAATTTAAAAAGCGATATTTTGTTAATTTTGGGCCATTCATCACTGACTGTATATATATTGTTTTAAACATCTCTTTCTGTTTTGGCAACGCCTTCTAGACTTACATCAATTAATTATTAATTAAGTATAGGAGGTACTAATATATTTACCAATAAGTATATATGTAAAAAACTAAGAATTATTGTCAGTACATTTTAGCTTTCTGTATACATTTAAAATAAACCAGGGAGATTTATACAAATGTTATACGTAATATTTCAAGTTTTAAGTGATCGTTGACGTCCTATATTATTGAACGAAATTATGCAGTGAAAGAACATATAATATGAAGGACCCTGGAGCAATTCATGAACGTTTTCTCACGTACAACAGGGACGCTGAATCGGGGGGGGGGGGTAAGGGGGGAGGTGAGTGCGGCCCTAGTTTTTTTAACTAGTTATTCGGAAAATTTACACCATTCGGAAAATTGCACTACCCTATAGTCTAAAAGTGCGCATACCAGTCGGAAAATTGGCATCAGGATTCAGGTGGTGTCCAATGCGTCTCGAGGCACCCCTTGAAGAAATCGGCGCCTATTTGGGGACGCCGATGTTTAAGATTTTAATGTCACTGTTCAGTCCCTGGGGTATACTATGGTTGAAAGAACTACTGTATACAGTTTTACACAAATCCTTTCACACTATACATATTTTCGTTTGCTTTAATAATGTACTGTATATCTACACATGTAATACCTATACAGTATGTATAAACGGTTTAGAAAAAAATCCTCCTAACTTGTGTGTCAATAATATTAATGTGTTAATGATACCTGCTCTTACTACACATATTTTCTATGAAATGAATTACACTTTTCCATATACGCCTAACCTCACCACTAAATGAACTCCTATAAATACCTAACGTCCCATGCCACCTCACCGAAAGGGCAGTGATTATTCAAACCGATCATCGAAAACCTGTACCTTTTCGGAAAATGTGAGTCAAATTGATATTCGGGAATTATCCAATTTTTGTCAATTCGGAATTTTTAAGAATCATTTAAATTGTCCCCCTCCTTTTCGAAAGCTGGTCGCAACATCCTGAGACCAGGCAAAACAGGAGGCGATTCATATCAATGACTTCTCTCCCCTTCTCTTATTATTTCGTTAGCTAACAATGGCGCTTCCTGAACTTTCTTCTTTCGTTTCCAAATAATTCTTAAATTGTCTCTAACCAATCGTTTGTTTCATTATACATATGAAACTGCTTAAAATGCTTATTTTGATTAGGTGAAATCGGTGGCATTAAAAGTTTCTACTACAGTTATTTTTAATCTTCTCTATATAATTGTCAAGTATTCTCATTATATATCTGGCTATACTTCAATTGTCTCTCTCTATATAAAAATTGCACATCATACTTAGCACTTACCCGTGTGAGTACGGATGTGCACATACATGTTACTGTAGTGCTTGGTGGTGTAGTTGCACAGTTTGCATTTGAGCACCGACTCGCCGTCTCCAGTCGAGTGGGCTTTTTGCATATGGCGGAGGAGGTTCTTCTCAAAGCGGAAGCTCTTCTTACACACCGGACAGAGCATCGTCTGCTCCTGGAGACCGAAAGCGACCGGGTTCAACGGGTCACCGATTCTCGGCGGCGGAGGCATCGGCGGAGGCGGTGCTCCCAGAGGCGGTGGCATTCCAGGCGGCAAGTGCTGAGAGTTGAGTACCATGTGCGGCAGTGGGTGGTCTGGCAACATGTGGCCAGATGAAGAGGAGAAAGGGGTGACGGAAGTGATGACGCCATTGAGTGAAGAGGTCAGGGGGGAGGAGTGATTCATAGGCAGGGGGACTGATGTTGATATTGAAGATGATGATGCTATGGATGAGGCGAGGGATGATGTTACTGCTGATCCGGTTGTCGTCGAAGTAACCGACGAGAGTGGAGGAGGGGGATGTCTGGCGAAGAGGAAGTGCGGAAAGCCTGGTGGTGGTGGTGGTGGTGGTGGTTTCGGTCCACCTATTTGGCTGAATATGGGGTTTTTCTTGTTGATGTTGTTGTTGTTGTTGTTCAAGTTGTGGGTGGAAAAGATACCAGTTGTAAAGATATTGTTGAGGTAGCTGGTCGACGACATCGGCAGGGGTGGTTGGGTGAAGGTCAGCGGCGTTTGGTCGTGCGCCTCAGGGCAGTGACCATTCAAATTTACACTTTCTGCATTGTTAGAGGAGTTCAACAAGTTCATTGGGAGACCGGACAATGCATTCGTAGTTTCAGATAGCAGCGGATGAGTTGCCGGTTTCGAAGGCGGGCACATAAAATGTGGTTGCTCTGCACCGGGTACATCTTCCACCTGATGTGTGGAAGAACTGGCAGCGACCAACAACGGTGCTTCCTCCAACTCTTCCTCCTCTTCCTCTTCCTCTTCGTCTTCGTCTATCAATTCATCTTCTATTTCTTCTTCTTCTTCCTCCTCCTCTTCCTCCATCTCTTCTTCAGTTTCAAGTGAAGGCAGATCACGTGACAAGTCTTCTTCGCACTCCACCCTGGTCGGCGGGAAGAAGGGCATTGGCAGTGGGGGCGCTCCAGCGGCTGCAGACAGGTCAAGGACTCCCCCGCTGTCGACGGGGTCAGCAGAGGGGTTGGCTTCAGTTGAAAACGGAGGACAGGGGAGATCGGGTGAGCCCACCACCGCCGGTCCCAGACTCTCGCTTGAGGCGTCTTCTTTGGCCGAATCGTCCGCCAGATCATCATGGGTCTCATCCAATTTCTCTTCCATCATCGCCATCCCATTGAGGAGCAAGTCTTCGGAGGGAGCGTTGCTATTGCTGATGACACTGGTTTCGGTTTCGTCGGAGGAGGACGTGGTGGAGATTCCTCGCGGAAAGAGGTGATCTTCAGCGGTGCTACTGCTGGAAATGGGGATCAGAGTGGGTTGCTCGGGGTCCTGTAGAGTCGTGGCTTGGTCGCCTTCCCCCGCGATGGTCTGGCCTTCTTCCACATGGTTGACCTGAGACAGACTGATTGGTATGGGCTTGGTTCGCATTGGATAATGGTTCTGAGAGAATGAAAAGTGAAATAAAAAATATAAAACATAAAACTCATGTAAACTACAGTATACTGTATATGGTAGATGAAAACACTTTGGCAATAATGTCTGTTTCCAAAAGTACTCAAATATGATCGAGATTATTGAATCAAATGTTGATATAGTCGAGCTGCGTGCTCCGAGCAGCAATGATTATTTTAGTCGTAACTGTTCTTATTACATATCTAGGATAATTTACCATTTGTTTGATGCGTCCTCGATTGTCTATATATGAAAGGGTCTGTGTTTATGTCTGCCTGCCACGCTTATTTTTATAGAGTCGATCTTCTCAGGAATTTCAGTTTGGTTTTAGCTAAAACTTGAATGAACATACTTAAAGAGAGCAAGGCAGGCTTGCATTGAACTTTCCTGAAATCTGACCGTTCTGCCCTGATTTCGTTATTGATGGTAATTCAGTGAAATGCATTCTGCGTCATTTTGCTGTTGGAAAATTTCGTGGACTATATAGGCTGAGCAAAACCGGAATAGAATATAAATATAAATGTCTATGTCAAATACCGTGTGGGCCAAAATATTGGTCGAAAACTAAATCCCTACAACTTTTTTTCTGTCTTATATATGTTTCTAAACTTTTGCAGGCTTATAGTAAACTTTTATAACTTTTATTTCTTATAATTTCAAACAACAATATTTTCAAATAACAGAGATATCAGTCTTTATTTAAACAAAATTTGAATTTAAAAAATATCAAATTCATTTATATAGCAGCAGTTATGTTAATTGATTCATTCTTTTCCATGGTCTTCAA
>JAUYWV010077669.1:0-15584 GCA_032274565.1 Nematoplana nigrocapitula | reverse complement strand
AATGATGTTTTGCAGGTGCTCTTTGGCCGTCCTTAGCGCTGTTATGATAGCAGTCTGACATGATACATTGTCATGGAGTATTTAAAACATCTTTGAGATTGTGATTGAGTGGGTTCGTAAATATCTGCACAAAACTAACCCTTACCTCACTTGATCACCTTCTCTTGGGAACAATCATGTAACCTCCAGTACCTCGACAGTGGTGGGGCGGGCGTCGTGTCTGGCTCGCCGGGCGATGGATTTGGGAATTCCGATGACGTCACTTTTTGGAATTCCTGGGTCTGTTTTTGAGTGGGTTGGGTGCGGCGTTTGTCCTGCTACTCTCGACGCACACGGTGTCCTGGGGACCACCCTGAGTAGTGGTGCGAGTACCCGTGTTTTCGGGACATCTTGTTTAGGCTTGGGTATATGTATGGTGTTCTGTGAGAGTTGGGCCATTTAGTTAAATTGTGACTGCACCTTTCTGAAGGTATCGCTTGGGTGAGGGCTGGTGTCCACCTCTGCTTCATGTTAATCACACAACCTCATCTGGGTGATATTAAACGGTTTAGCATCCCTTCTGAGACACTTTGTAGGTCCAAGTTAGATGTATCTACCGGCACGGCCTCTCAGAGGAATCCATTTCGGTAGACTGGTATCTGATGGAGTTCCGGCCACCCTGACGAGACCCGCTGTACAACAGCAACATCAGGCTTCGGCATACGTTTTCTGTTCATTTTTCTAACATGTTTGTTTCTGTTTCTCAGTATTTCCCCAACCGCACTTCTCATAACCTTGCTAAGCGGTTTTTAAGTGCTACTGGTTGTGATTCAGTACGGTTTGCATCTTCTTCAAATAAGGTAGGCTCTTAACTTCTATCTGAAGGATTTACTCATGTTGTGCACCTATAGGTTTGCGTGTATGGGTGGTCTACGCGTGTCCTATTTGATGTACATACTGTAATTGAGAAGCAAAAAAATGAATCCGAATGCAATCATTTACCTTCTGCTCTGATGTGTTGCTTGCGCTGCAAACACATAGCAATATCGAATCAAGTACGTGTGGCTTGGGACTACAGTATATAGTCTCATTCAATGATACTTTAATATTGATTAATACTTAGAAGCCTCCATTGAATAATTCCCTGAATAATAATGACACATATTTCTTGTTTTACTTAGTTTCATAATGTTTGTTTTTTCTTTTATTTCTATTTTCTGTTGATATGATCGACAGTATTTTAAATATTTGACACATTTTTTATATTTTCAGAAGGGCACATAAAATAATTATGCGCTTGGAGGTGATTCGAACCCCCTGAACCCACCCCCTTAGATCCGCCCCTGCTCAACACTTTTACACGTTAATCGATTGTGCTCTTTTTCTATGCTCATACGTTTGGTGTAGCTATTCATTTTGTTACTCTTTTAACAAAGACTAAACAATTTCACCGTAGAAAATTACGCATTATTTCACATTGGTATTTCAATCATCCCGCCCCACACAGATGGTTCGTGCTGTTCCACGGATTTGAAGAGCGACATACTGATGCAAAATTCATAATATCATACCATTGACGTAGCTGGTTGCCCAAGGATATTTTTCCATCCATCCAACAAAGTTTTTATTTATATCAATTTTTGGGGTCCTGTGGACGGGTGAACTTTATGGTGTGAATCCATTGCAATGGCAACATGCGTCATCAACGTTTGAGTCTCTATATTGGAACCGGCTAATGAAAGCGAAGATAATAGACCTTCCATCGAGCTTGTTACAATAATTGCATCAATTTTATTAGGATGCTCAGCCTACATTTAATATCTAAGAAAACTATCCATTAAACGGGTGATGAGCTATTCTCCTGCGATTATTATATGCTTTTTATATTATACGCTTTTGTTAAGGGGGTGGGCCGGCTTCTATACTAATTCATTGAATGACTTATTTTCGGATTTTATTTAGTCTACGTGAGCGTGTTCTGGCAAACGACTCACGCAACTGGAATTGATTAGAATTTAGGCTTGGCTTTGGCTACAATGGGAATCTTATGCTCATATCAATAAAGCTAAAATTATATATTTACAAAAATTATAACCCACGAACTGACCCGATTATACTCGTTCTCCACTTTGAGATGAGTAGAGATGAAGTTGATGGCAGATATTGCTCGTCGCATCTCCAAGGATATGGTCACTCCGTTGTACTGAAACCTCGTATCCTCTTGGGCCGATGCTTCGGCCGAGGTACACGGTTTGGACTGCGAGTCGTCACCATGTTGTGCACCAGACCCACCGGCGTGGTGCGAGGACTGGTGTCGACCGCCGATACGGCAATGAGGATGGTGTTGATGTTGCTGATGCTGATGATGGTGGTAATGATGGTTGTAGTGGTGCTGATAAGCCCCAGGCATAGTCTCCTCATCCAAATCCCCACTCCCCCAACTGTCAATTGATGGCGGTTGGGTCGGATGAATATCGGTCATCTCAAAGAAATCCGACGAGGTGGATGGTTGGGGTCCTACCCGACCCAGTAGGCCCCCTCTGCCACCGGTGTCATCCGAACAGCCCGGCGTGGGCTCGCACGAATAAATGCGCCTGGAATTGAGCGTTGGGGGACTGGCGTCCTGAGCTATCAGATTCCAGTAACCGGGCGGCGAATCGGGTCTGGGTCTTTGATGGCGACGTCGACCGCCCGACTGACCTGGTCCCATTTGGCGATTGCGACCAATTCGACCGTTGCACTTCTCGGTCATGACGCGGCGAAGGTTGCGTCGACTGCTCTCCTGCTCCTCGATGTGCTCGGGCCGCTTCATCAGAAGAATCTGGGGCAAGTAGCGCATGAATATAATTTTGACCCAGTTTGGCATTTTGTGGGTACGGGGTGTGCGGAAGTTCCAGTTGATGATGATGACTGTGATAAAAATGGTCACTATGTTCATGATGAAGGTAAATAGAAGAAATTTACTAATCAGTGGAATTGATATGGAAGTCGGGGGAAGGATTTTGCTCACCAGAAGCAGGAACACAACCAAGGCGAGGAGAATGGAGATACACAGGGTCATCTTTTCACCTGCGTCGGCAGGCAGGTAGAAGACGCAGACGCTGAGCAGAGAGATGAGCACACAGGGGATAATCAGATTGACGGTGTAGAAGAGGGTTTTGCGTCGGAGGGTGATTTTGTAGATGATTTGGGTTTCGGGAGGTTGGCCGGACTTATTGAAGTTGGCAATGTCCCCCGGACAGTCGATAATGTCCCAGGTTCCGCTCTTCCAGTAGTCGGAGAGATCGACACTGTTGTGATTCTCGTACCACCCGAGAACCACTTGGGTAGCATCAAAGGTCCAACTACCGAATTTCATGCAGCACACTTGCTGGTCGAAGGGAAAATATTCGACTACAATAGTGCAGGAGCTCTTGTAAATTGCGGGCGGAATCCAGAGCACGAGACCGTTGTGGTGGATGAGAATGTTCGGCTGCCACGAGACCTCGTACTTCCCGTCGGCGCTGACGATGAAAATATATGAACTTACTTACTATACTGGATTATCTTCATATAGAAGTATAGGCTAGATTTATCATAAATCAATCCGATTTGGCTATTTTTCAGGACATCGTGCGATACAAAATATAAAAGATAAAATGGGTGCTCAATCACTCAATCACTTATGCAGCCAAATAGATCAACTGTGTAGGAAAAGCAGTGGACTGCGCTTAATTCTGAAAAAAAAACAATTCCATCAGAACAAACTTTGTCAAAATGAATAATATAATCGAACAAACAAAGAGAATGACCGCCAATAGGCATCACAACAAATTAATCTGACGTACTATGCTAATTTGTCGTATGTTTTCAAGGTGATTTAATTGAATTAAAAAATATCTACTTCGTAAAGTACAGTACTACAACCTACCAACTATTGATGTGACAGATAAACGTTTTTTCAAATAAGACTATTTATGCACTAAAAATCTATTGTTTATTCAATATTTTTGAGTTAGTCAATTGATTAAATTTCAAATTCAATGTTGTGAATAGTCAGAGGACGATTTGTTACAATGCAGAGTTGGACTGTTACTCATGAAATTGAAAAGAAAACTGTTGAAATGAGAAGCTACATGTATTATAGAAAACTGCTTAGCATCAGCTGTAAATAGAAAAATAAAAATGAGCAAGTCGTGAAAAATATTGGCAAAATACAACGCATCATATTAGATGAATGCAGTACCTATAGATAGGAGAAAAAATTAAGTTCTTTGACCATCCCATACGAAGAGGAAAAGCGACAAAAGAAGAATTATCATTGAAGGAAACGTGAGAGAGAAAGAATGACCAATTACCAGGGAGAGTATGCATGGATGACTTGAATGATTGAAATGAACTGACTGTGAGTGAATTAGTGAGAGGATGTGAAAATAGAAACATTTCTATATGTGCACCCATGGCTACTCAGGCTAAAGAATCAATGATGATGATGATGATAGTCAATTAACAGAAACCCTTCTGGCAGGTGGCCTAAAGATTCGCTCGATTCAGAAAAGCATATTTTCAAGATACGTGACATTAGATGCTAAGACACTCCAAGAGTTTGACGGATATGGAAGAAGAAGAAGAAGAAGAAGGCTGTCTCTGGGATTCGCATAACCTTGTAGAGCACCAAAAGGTTCCTCGGTAGATGGCATACCCTTCCAGTGGAGTACATTTACATCACTCAGATTATATTGAGAGCACGAAAACGCATTTTCAGGACCAACCAATCACAAATTCATTTTTCACGCTAATACTTATCAAAAACACAGTATACCTGTATACATACCTTTTTTATCTCACATGATTATGAGTGCAGCAGTTGCTCGAAAGCTCGTGTTTTAATTACAATTTTTTACAATAAATCTTTTACACTGTGGTTTTACTTTATTTTATCAACTGAAGTGGACAGTATTTCAACTTCAAACATACCTATATATGTTATTCGAAAATGAATTAATTCTAATAAAGTTACATTTAATTGCGTTTACCTGGTTCCGTATTATTTTCAACAGTGGTTTAATTTATTCCGTTTCAGAATTCACACAGCTCCTATCACAAAATATATGTCCCTAGCCTGCTTTAGACTATGCCAAGAAAAAATTGCAATCAGGAATAGTAAATTTGAGGTCACTTATAACGAAGGAAGATACAATGGATTGAACTGGATGTTGCATTGGAAAGCGATTACCTTTTTGAGAAATAAACTTACTTATTAAAGAGCACTATATCCGGTTTCCAAACTTTTTTCGGAGAAATTCGAATTACTTCAATTCCGCCAAAATCCGACGGATCCCATTTGAACTGGTAATCATACCATTGCTAAAATTTAAAATGCGTAAGAAAATGCAAAAACCGATAAATATGTTAGTTTACCTATATATAGTTATATATAAATACATTTTCACTTTTATGTTTTTGTAAAATGACAAAGTTAATTTTTATGTTAGTGGACTCTGTGATATTTCCAGTCAAGTAAAATATGGGGATTTAATCCTACCAGATTCAAGACAACACAAATCTAAATAGATTGTCTATCCAGGAACGTGTTAAATGAATTTATCCTTTTCCTGTTGTATGCCACACTTATGATCCAAATTGATTTTCAAGGAATTTGAAATTGGTTTTAGTTGAAACTTGGTATGGACCTAATTAGAGCAAACAAACAGGCATTGAAGCATGTTTCCAAATCTGTATAAGAGGGCTTTCAGTGTACAGTACATGTATGTACATTATGGTTTGTCCCGAATATGTAAAAAACAATTTTTCGAGGCTATTTGGGATTGGTTTGAGTTTGGTATCATGGTATCATCATAATTATTGTAAAGTATGTAAGTAGGCAGGCATCAAAAGATCCTTGCGTCTCTATAAGAGAATCGGTTGTGGCATGTCGGAAGGAAGGAAAGGAGGGGACGATGACGCGTCATTGGACTTACGTTTCTTATTAAATTTATGTCAGTTCTCATAAAATTTAAAATTACGTATTCTACGTTTAGTTTGAGGTTGATTATTCTCATACAGTTTGTTCCGTTTTGTTGACAGAAATAAATACTTAATTAATTAATTAATTAATTAATGTTTAGAGGGCTTAAATGGCTAAATTGAAGGATTTGTCATTTAAAAGCACGAAAAATGTAGCATTGACTTTTTTAATGCTATATGGTTTGCAGACATTTCAAATTTTAAATTAGACATCAACAAGTGATTTAGCAGTTGAAAGACGTAGAATGGCAAACGAACTTCTACATGCAGTATTGGTAATTATTTCTAGTATTTTTAGTAGTTTGATCGCATGAATTGGAATGCAATTTAAAATGTTTCCCGCATGGTAATTTCAATTTATTGAGAAAATTCTTCTTATAACCAAAAGCTAACCTCCTCCTCCAGACGAACTCTAGGGCTTCTCAAATTAATATAATTTACAACAACCGTTGAAAAAACAATTTTCGTCTCGAGGAAGGGGGATGTACTGTAGCGTTGGCATATCCACCTCTTCTCTTACAGAGTTATTCTACAAAACTGGCAATGATGTAATCATTCTAATTTGCATATTGCTGATCTTGTTTCTTTCATAACTCTAATAATAAACTTCCTTAGATTTTATTTCACCCATCTAATTAATACAAAAACGGACTCTGATTTTGTCTTACCAATTTTTTGCCTAAATATTACAAAATATAATCATTTCACTTTTCTATTTAATATCTGCACAGTTGATTCGTATAGGCGCATTATTTCCGAGTCTAAAAACCGTTTGATAAATGAGCGCATTATTCTCAAGGTGCCCCACCTAAGCACAATATGATAAATTTTCATACTTTCTGACGTCATCCCACGGGAAAATGGAACGAAGCTCTGCTCATGAAGTGAGTATACATTCTTCTATATATTGACCAAAGGCTGTGACGAAACTATAGTCAGAAGCGCGACCGGACTGGAAAGAGTGAAATAGAGCGAGACAGGAGGGAGAGTGAACGAGTGGACGTAGGAGCAAATAACGTGTGCGCGTGTTGATCATTATCACCATTATTCGATCTATCGATCCAATCTGGGTGAACACTTGCCAATAATTGGTCTCGTTAGGACATACAGAGGACAAGACAAAGCTGGCATACAAGGAACATTGACGAGGGATTACTTAGGGAGTACCTAGTTGGTCAAGTAAAAATCGATAAATCAAGTATATACTTAAATAAAAAGCATAAATTGTTTTCAATGAACACTGCTAAAAAGCAACATAGTCATGGTGGAAAACTAACCGAATTATATTTTATTAGGTCACGATTCAGTGGTTTAATCTGAGAAGGGTGGCCCATTAAATTCGACCCCCCCTGACCTAGGTGTAACCTTTTGTTGATAAAACTAGTATTACTCAACCGATTTTAGAAAATAAGACTTCGAATGAAAGCTTTTATTATCAGCTAAATCATACATCATTAAATATTTTGAATATTTGACTTTTTAACTAGCTATATCTTAATTAATAAATGCAATACTTTTAATCTTTGCTGTAAATAAAATCGGATGCGCCTCTCTAAAGAAACACGGCAGTTTACTTGGAACGCTGTATAGAAAGTCTCCATAACTTGGACCGGAGGTTCTCATACAAAGCTATCGCAACACTTTTGAAGAAAGGAGGTTACGCAGACTTGATTCCTGTCCCAATTTCGGCCTTGCAGTTCATGACTAAGCGTTGTCTAAAACGCATTCGCCAAACTGGTTCTGTCCGTCGTGGCGAACGATTGTGTCACGATGATTAATATAAATAATTGTGCATATACGATAATTACGCATTCTTTGCACGTTTGTACATTCCCTGCTTAGAAAGATAATATTTTAAATATATATACTGTAATTCAATTGCAATTTTTAAGTTAAGCAGTCTATTAAATTTGTTTAAAGGTTTCCTGAGTGTCTTCATATTGAATATAAGATAATGTGATTGACCATATTGAAGTCCTTTAGCTAATAATGAAAGCTTTCATTCGAAGTCTTATTTTCTAAAATCGATTGAGTAATACTAGTTTTATCAACGAAAGGTTACACCTAGGTAAGGGGGGAGGTCGAATTTAATGGGCCACCCTGTATAACAATGTATGTTTCATCTATAACCATAATGTCAAGTGGATGGAGGATACCCTTCTTTCTACATTCTATCTTGGAATGAAAACCCCCGTAAGTATGTATCTTTAAATGATTAATTCAAATGAATTTCCCGTGTGCAGAGTATTGCTTGAAAGTGCATTAATATTTCACTTTTCAGACCATAGAATAAGTACGTAAATAGTAAATTACTCTATGAGTAGGAGAAAAAAGAAAATGATACTTATGCGACCGGTTTCGTCTATTCGTCAGCCATAAGCATGCACAGGAATATTACAAAGGAAATAGAGTTAAATTACCAGGGAGTATTAAAACACATTTAAGCACAATTTAAACACAAATAATCAATTAAAAACCTTTAAAAAGAAAGAAACTCCATCATTCGCCAATGAATTGTCTTTTGATTGAGCCTAATTATTGTGTTTTAATAATCCCTCGTAAATCGTAATTTTATCTCTATTTTCTTTGTAATATTCCCGTGTTGAATATGACTGACGAATAGCCGAAACCGGTCGCACCCAATACATGTTTGGTAACACATTAGATCCCGAAGATGTGTCTCCTTTATCTGATCTTAATCACTTAATTACTCTATGCTTCAGACATTGTGATGATTCATTTGTGTTTTTAAATGTGAGTAGAAAGATCTCGGCCGGTCTTAATTATTACATTTTAAGATAGAAGGTGTCTACATGAATGGACAAATTTAAGCCTAACGACTTTATATCCATGGACACTTTCGTCCTTACAGACTCATCAGCATGGAAAAGTAAGGACGAAACGCGTCCATGAATAAAGTCGTTAGGCTTAAATTTGTCCATTCATGTAGACACCTTCCATCTTATTACCAAGGCGATCTGGCACTCTGCAATCATTTCAATATTACATTTCAAACTTAATACGGTGAACATAAACATTATTATCGGATGAAGTTTTTCTATATCTATAAATAATGTTCACATGACTGATAATTTATTATAGTCAAATATGCATTCATCTATTACGAGGGCCGGTCAATAAGTTCGTGGACTATGGTACGAAATCATGATAGAAAAATAAGTTTTTCCTCATATCTATTAATTAGAGGAAGATTATTGTCAATGTAAAAATTTCAAATGTCTATGTCACATAGTTCTTTCGAAATTTGAAATACAAATTTTGAAGATGGGTCCAGAAAAAAAAACGATTTAAATCCAAAATTTTATATTGAAAAAATCATCTTACATACGTCTACAACATTTTTGTCACCAATGGACTCACATCTGTTTCTGTCCCTCAGAAAGATTCTGTGGAACCCATCTTGCTGAAACCTTTCACATTTTAAGCCTGTTGTGAATCATTTCGTAGACACTGCCTTTTGAGATTCCAAGGATTACACTTATATTTTCCAATTTTATTCGACGATCTTCATTCATCAACTTGCTGACATTGTTAAATATCCCCAGTTGTGGCAGACGCTGGTCATCCTGAACGGTTTTCATCTGCCAGGGACTTCAGACCATGGCGAAATTCAGCAAACATTTGTATACACTTGACCTTGATGGAGACAGTTCAGGAAAAGCAGTTTGTAATCGTTGTAAACTTTTCTTGGGTGGTAAATCACTTTTAAAGTCATAGAATACCATATCCCTAAAATGTTCCTTTGTTAATTCAAGGTTGTCTAATTTTTTCATGAAATGAGTCCAAAAATAAATCCATTGATTTCAAAATTTGATTTTCAAATTCTGAAAGATGTGATATAGACATTTAATTGTTTTTAGATGTACATTAATCTTCCTATAGTTAATAGATATGAGCAAAACATTATATTTTAATTATGTTATCTTACCTAGTCCACGAACTTATTGACTAGCCCTCGTATATATTGTACTTAGTTCTGAGTTGTGCGACAGCAAAAAATATTTATCTGAAATATATATTATTTACTTCTGTTGACTAGATAATGTACTTTTCTTATTTATACTTCCTATCGAGTTGATTAAGACCAATTGATAAAATGAAATTACCATTCTCAACCAAACGTTGCTCTTCATGATTTGACTCTTTTCTTCCTGAAAAAGATGACATTTAAATGATGAAAGTAAGCTTCTTAGTTATAATACAACAATGTTTATATTAAAATACTGTATAATATGGTTTTCACATACCTCTGGTTTATTTTTTGTGACTATTATATCGAGATACCAGAAATTTCGTAAAAAAGATTAAAACTCAGTCTGATGCTAATGTTATTTAAAACATTATTTTTATGACGCTAAATAGCACACTTTCGTTTTAATCTATATAACAATTACTGTAAATGAAAAATGTCTAAACTTTTGCTATGATTTAATATTTTTAGGCTTCTGGAAACAGACATTGTTTCTGGTGGAACTAGAACAATAACAACTCTATATCTGAACAAACCAACTGCTTATATCCTTATTGACCTTCAAATTCTGCAGAAAATGTTAAATATAATTAATCACCCAAGTATAAATGATCGTTTGACTTGTCTTGGAGCTTTACATTTAAATAAAATGTGAATCCGAGTTTATGCATACAAAAGAATTTTTGACTATACCGTAGTTTTAGCCAGTTAGTAATCAATTTTATTTTTAGTTCAACTTACGCATGATTAGATCGACCTACATATTTTACTGATTTAATTTTCATTTCCGTTTCGTCTTGTTCTCATACATATCAGTTTATACTTTGCTGCTGTTGATTACAGTACAGTATATGCGATGAATTTACAGTAGGCGAAGCAGGTTGCACATAAATTGCTTTTATTTACTTGTATATATTTATTTATATTTCTAATCAAATTTCATTTTAGTTTCAATTTTACTGCAAACTACGGTACATCACGCTTGATTGTCCAAATACATACAGTATATGGCAACGTTTAGATTATATACAACATTTTTGTATAATTCGTCTTTACTGAGTGAATTTAATTCACTTTCATATTATTAATTAGTTACGCATTGTCTTTGATCTTTATAGACAATGTTCAAAGTCGACCTCAGCAAATCTGTCCGCTTTATTATTTTCCTAAACAGAGAAAATACTGCGTGTTTGATTAGCCTATATACTGTGAGATCATATTTGCAAAAATATTTCGATATTAAATGATATTTAATGGGCTATAATATATCGAAATTTCTATATATTGTGAGGAAAGTCTTGCTAGACTGCTAACTGGTTTCGGACGGGTATGGACTATACTAGTATAAGTTGGCAAAACAATTGTCCGGTCCTTCTGTCTACTACTGCAGCTGGCGGTTCAATAATAGTATCTTGGTAATTATCGATCATTATGTTTCTTTATTGAACCCCATAAAATATCTAATAAAATTGTTTAATATATAAACGTAAGTTTGTGAGTCTAGCTGTAAAAATTATCAGTTAGAGTTTCAGTGCCAAGTGTCTTGTTAACTTACCACATGAATCAGTTGTATCATAGCGAGTCCCAGATCAACTTTGACGATATCACTCAGATTAGCGACTGGTCGAATGAGCGGATTGTATCCCTTGTGTTCGAAGAGGTATTCCACCAGGCGAACCTCATCGTCACTTCCCAAACCTGAGAAGAGGTGGAAGGTGAAATGAACATTGCAAATTGTGTAGCATGCTATTATATATTTGTTACCCACTGGAAACCTGAGATAAATATGTCCCCAACAGAGTAGTTTGTTTTTCTATAGCTTAACCAGTATTAGTAATACTAACGGTATAATCAGAAGAATAAGCGTAAAACGACACTAAAACGCTGCAATGAAAATACGCTTATTTGAATGAAATCAATAATGCGTCATCACGCCCGCTCTTTCAGAACCGCTGTTGTTGTTTTTGTTTTCAGCGCAGCGGGATCTTGTCAAGGGAGCCGGAGCCCCACAGATACGACATCACCGACATCTGCATCTAACTTGGGCATCTATAGTATCTCAGAAGGGATACTAAACCGTTTAATATCATCCAAATAATCGGCTCTGTGATTAACATGTAACAGAGATGGATACCAGCCCGCACCCAAGCATTATGAGCCTCAGATGGGTGGTCACAATTTAACCCCAAAGGCCTAACTTGCACAGAATGCCACACGTATGCTCAAGTCTAACGAACATATATCCCGTTGCTTCGTGTATTCACACTCTACCACTCATGCTGACCCCAAAAGCACTCTGGTTCGAGGCACTGGAGGTTGCAGGACAGTCCCCAAAAGCGAGAAATTAGGCGATGAGGGTCACACTCTGCAAATATTTACGGAATTACTTAATCACAATCCTAAAGATGTTTTAAATGCTCCATGGCAATACAACAAGAGCACCAAGGACGTCCAAAAAGCACCTGTAAAACATCACTTAATTTTGCCTATTGGGTTATCAAAGGATGCATTATTGGTGTATCATTTAAAAACCAAAGACTGGGTTATTGTTAGCGGGTTCCCTCTTGTGCAAAGAAGGTGACTGCTCGAGTCACCAGAGACGCCAAATGCCGCTGTCTTCTTCTAGGAACACAAAGCCATCAGAGACTTTGCATTGCCCGGATTCAAACATTGTCTTCTTCTCTTACAGTATAGCTTTTTAGTGGCCCGTTCGGAGTAAGACCGTCAAGACAAGTTATTTCCCCCCCCCCCAAAGTGTAAAACATTAAACTTCCTTCAGCTGGTTGTTCAAATAAGTAGCCCTCCATTAATTTATACTCACTGATCACTTTTCTGATATCCATCTCATCTTGTCTTCCTGATCTCCTTTCCGTCCAAGCTGTCCATAGCATTCTTGCGTACGCAGCTCCACACCTGTCATCGACCTGTCTAACTCCAACACCCTCAACACTGACTGACTGTGCGCCCAAATCAAAGCGCACTCTGGGTCATACTCTAAACGATCACATTCGAAAGAGCTACAGTGCTATCCCACTCGTCCTCTTTTCACCACCACCACCCCTGTCCAATGGGATACGCGAGCAATACCTTCCATTAAAAATTCAATCGTCGTCTGCAAGTGAGTGAGAATTTTTATTTCGAAGTATCCCCAGTTGCTAATTGGTATGTATACTTCCTCCAATGTCCTAACTTTTTCTTCCACAGTCATCCCCTCTTCTTTGCCCTACACCCGCTGGACTTAGATAATCTCTTCCAGCACCTTCTCTCTGTAGCTCGCATGATTTAAGTCCAGCTATTCCTTGGCCTACTCTATCCATCCCTTGTTGGTCTTTATTCATCTGGTTGTTGTATTGCCTGCTTATAGGTCTACTTACATCGGTTTGCCTAATCATAACCGATAAGCTTCCTTCCTATTAGTTGCTATTTCTCATGGGCCGAATCAGGTATTTCGGTAAAATATTTCTGGAGATGACACCATTAAGTCTGTCAGGGTTCTGAGGCTATTTATTTGCCTCGACGAGCTCTGACACAGAGAAAGATCCAATACATCTTTGTCCTCTGTCACGTAGTATCTCCTGCCACTGTATCTGACCTGTTGATTAAAATATTGCTCTCTGACAGAAGAGGGAATACGAAATGTATTGACACCATTCAATTACCACAGTAACAAGCAACTATAAGAGAATAAGTAAAAAGGTTTATTCAAATGAATGTTTTCGACCAAATCATTTTGTCATTCTGAGGTTATTACAGACAATAGAAATAAAATTTATACATACACTATTAAATGATGTAAGCAAGCAAAATATTAGATTTTTTTCATTTAATAGATGTGAATTTAAGGTAGAGATATTACTATCATTTAGTTTTCTAGAATAAATCTAGCACTACATGTGACACTACATCTTTTCAAGATAGGTATCCTCTTATCACTTTTAATGTCGAAAAATAATATGGACATCAATAATATTCAGAGTAAAACGGAAACGTTTAAACCATTAAAAATCAATCGTATCATAATTGGGACGGACTATAAAAGATTTAGGAAACTTTTTATTATTGAAGAGAATGCAAACGTTTGTCTGACACAGTTACTTTAGTTCATTTAGTTAAATATCACCTCATGATTGCAAAATGATTGTGTCTTACTCGCTCGTTTTACTTAAATACTTGTTTTTCATATGCTTATATTATTTAATTGGCAATTGAAAATTATCTCCAGCCAATGGGGTACAACCCCCCCCCCCCCGTCAGTCCATGGACTTATTCTTTGCTTACGATTTAGCTACTAGTCTATATTCATACACCCTATGATAGATATTCTACTAAATAGATAATGAAACATAAGATCAATGCATTATGGATTTTTGCTCATTCGGATATATGCTATATGAGTGGCCAATACAATGGAACTCAGGCAATTGTTCAAAGCTATTGCCCCAACACAATTAACACATTGCCTCAATCAGATAGCATTTAGCAAATCTGCTGATATACGTGAAATGAAAGCTGCGGTAACCACTATATTTCACGCCTGCTTTTACTAAAAAATATTCATCCAAACGTGTTGAACAAATAAAGCTTGGAAGTGGAAATATTCTGTCCTTAATTTCTGCACAGTAGTGTGTTACACGTTGAATTGAACATCACGATGTCATTTTTGTATCTTTCGAACTTTACAAGCCCTACTGAAAGTATTCAATGATAACAATGAACAAGCACTGGCCAACCCCATCACAAAACCAAGCTGCATTGATTTTGCAAAACGTATTGGGTTTAACCAAGATTTGCTGCAGTTACTGCAAATAAAAAATTGAATTATGTTCTGCAACTGACTAAATTGACTCAGTAATTCAAGTCTCGCAAAAATAGCGAATATATGAAAAGATCTTGAATATGACGCGTTTTTAATTCAGCTAAACTTATGTATCAACAAGTGGAATCACCTCCAGACACACCCAGCATAATTAGTCGAGGCTTTGGAATGTAAGACAACAACATCGAAACAATGTTACAGCTGCTTCAGCTAGAGACTGTTAATACTTTTTCTGTATAGTATCCTTTTATATACATCATAAATTCTAACTCGAAAGTCGTTTCAATCCCCACATCCAGTGTCTGCACTACCTAGGAACTGTAGTGACCTTATAGTCGATTCTATAACAGAATCCATTCAAATGTACGCGAATTTGCTTCCAGATAGCATTGAATTTGAGCGATGGTAACGAAAATTCCAAACATAGTCCAAATAAACCCACCAATAAACAATAACTGTCGTATCCAACTGTCACTTACAGTATATATGTATATACCAGGTGTTTCATAAAAAAGATAGGAAACTAAATGTGAATAACGTTTAGAGCCATCAACCGATTTTAACAAGTTTGGTGTCGTTTGATAACAGACATTTGTACTTTTTTTCATAACAATTTTCATAATTTAAATTTAAAAGTTATAGCCTATCGATCAGATTATCCTATTTGTCACAAATTTCAATATGAGTCAAAGCAACGTATCAGACAAAACTTTAATAAAATAAACGAGTAAGAAGGCATGATACGAAATATGAAAGTTTGCATCATTTAACAGTGCTTTAAACCTGACTGGC
>JAUYWV010077558.1:4713-15585 GCA_032274565.1 Nematoplana nigrocapitula | reverse complement strand
AAACAAAAGGCCGGGTACACACAGTGCTATCTCAACAATCACAACTCAGATTGAAGAGGTCCAGCAAAGACAAAAAAAATTAATTTAGCCTTGAGTAGCCATGGTGGAATGCATTTAAGGCTTTACACCAGTACCCAAACCTCGATGAGGCTGGGGGCCACTTAAGGCTTGTCGGCTAAGTCGGTCGGTCAGTCGCGTACCGTTAAAACACGTCGTCTGATTGGTCAGTTTGCTGACAGAGAGAGAGAGCGCGCGAGCCAGCGCGACTTGATTCACTCAGTCACTCACACACAGGCTGGCTAGCTGGCTTGAAGCTGCACAGTCGGCCAAGCTGATCTATTGATTTTCTCTGTCATTTCTCACTCTCCCTCTAGAGTAATCTATCTCACGTTGAACACAAACAAGACTTCGGCGCTGCGTTATAGGCTAGGCGGAGGTTATCCGCGTGTGTGTTCGGCGTGCGTTGCACAGCAACTCATGTTGTGCTTTATTCGTAACAACACCTGCACGCGTAGCTGCAGCGGGCCACTGGTGTGCCTTTATTGGCCTGTTTTTGTACTATTCATATTCGTTATCCTAAATGTGCTATGTGCTGTATCCCTATCTCAGTTATATTTCGTTTTATATCATTTTGTGATTTAATTATTTCTACTAATAACAACTCAGAAAACGTTTAATCGAAACATTTCTTACTTCTCCAACCGCCGAATTCGTATACTTACGAATTTCCATATACACCAAATAGTGAGCGTAATCATAGACATTTTCAGGTTTACTAAGTGGGGGGGGGGATCCAATAACCAGGACCGAGTGAAATCAGGAAGTCACACACTGGCACACCTGTCTGTTTGGCTATAATCTGCAAAGCCACCAACAGCTGGTGCTATCAGGACTGCGACTGCTGTGCTGCCAAGTCTCTCCGTTTCCTTCCTGCATGGAGGTAGCTGAAAGCATGTAGGTAATGCGATGCATTGCAAATCTCCGCCAGTTCTACCGAGCGCAGATGTTTTTGTGCACTTTACTGTCCTTCAAATACAGTTTACATATATCCGGTGAAACCAAATTTAGAAAGCATCAACGCGCTTTCTATCGCTGTGCAACTTAGCATCCGCATGAAGTGAACAATTATTATAATGAGTACTCTAGCAAGTGCACTGGGGTCATATCCGGGGTCTTAACCCCCCATTTTCCCGACTTTATCAGAATTTCCCTATACAGTTACTATGCACTTTTCTCCGACGGCTAAATTCAGGATTTGCTATGGTTGCACTGTCTCTACGACAGTTTCCCTCTGGACTGGAGTGTCCACTGAGACTATGAGAGTGCCAGGGGCCCAGTGGGGAAGTGCCCGGAGTATATATAGTTATATATTGCTGTTGTTCATGATGGTGAACTTCCTAGAGCTAGCTGATCTAGTCAGAGGAAAAGAGAAGGTGGTCACGTTTTCCCCCAGAACCGGTTATGCGGCAGTGGGCACGACATGACACTCTCTGTCAGACAAGGAAGGCCGCCAGCTATGCAGG
This sequence comes from Nematoplana nigrocapitula, assembly GCA_032274565.1. Classification (NCBI taxonomy): domain Eukaryota; kingdom Metazoa; phylum Platyhelminthes; order Proseriata; family Nematoplanidae; genus Nematoplana; species Nematoplana nigrocapitula. Next base: position 14,062 of record JAUYWV010077558.1, on the reverse strand, counting down.
AGAAAAAATGGGAAAATGGGGGAGGAATAAGAGCCAAAAACGGTATATATTGTGCGCTATTTTGCACACATTCGTAGTATGGGCCGGTGTTAGCCTGATGCTCGAGATGACTTTGCTGTGGAGGATAAGAAGTTGTCTTTGCATGCAGTACAGGATCTATACACCTGGTCGGATGACATCATCCCATTATTATCATCTCATTTGCGCTTTCAGGGTCTAATATCCGCTCTCCTTATGTTGCTAAGAGTCATTTCAGACCATTATGTGGACATGCATTGGATTTTTTAACCATTCTAAAATCTGCTTCGATTGTAGCCTTCTAGAAAAAGGTATCCGTATATCTGTATAAGCCTGTGTCACCCCACTGCAAGGCGAAGGCCTCGGGGTGTCTTCTCCAGTTCGACCTCTCATTGGTATATTGGTTCTCCAGTTGACTTTTCCGTTAGAACTTCTCCACGATTTCGCCCCACCTGAGCACCGGTCTCTCGCTCATTCTTCAGTTCTCTTCTCCCTCTGTGACCAAATAAATGTCAGTCTCTGTCCACCACCTGTTGTCTCTCATTCGACCGATGTGTCTTGCCCAGCGCTATTTGTTTATTTCTATTCTAGCTATGAATGATATATCTTCGACTGTTGTGATCTCCCTTATTATATATAGTTTTATTTCGGACTTTATCCATACGGGAATTCCCGATCATTATGCTTTCCATTGCTCTCTCTCTGTTTGTAATTTTCTTTCCATTTTCTTTGTTGTAGTCCAAGTTTTCGAGGCATAGGTCAGTGTTGGCATTACGCATTGCATGGTTGAAAACAGGATGTGAATAGCAATTATTGGGAAAGATGGCATCTTCTTGCAAAGGATAAGAGCAACAAAAACGAGAATTCCCTATACGTATATCAGGTTTTTGTAGGATCTGTATAAATGTACGACACAGCTCGAATTTTCTCTGACAAAGATACACGTCGTGCAAATATGCCCAGTATATTTTATGATATTTAGCAGTGCCATCACTATAATCAAGGTATCTGTTCACGTGGTCAACCAGTCATAATTTATTGGGGAAAAACACAGACCAGCAAATCCAATGATGCGTCCTCGTCCCCTCCTCCCGACCCGAGATAGATGAACTTTAGTCATTCCGCCGTAGTAACTAAGGTAAATATGAGGGTTGTAATGGTCAACACAGAGATATCTTTGAATATCACTATGTAGCATGTGTAAGTACTATGATTGAAACGATAGACCAAACATCAACTATAACGTACCGCCAGCAATGTTCGCAATTCTCTCTGGAATCCTTCTTCAAAATGACCGTCATGGTTAGTAAAATATGTTTTTTCATTTTAATCTGAATGAATTTTTTTAATTTGAATTTTCGTGGATCGCCAGTGACACTATACTACACTTCATAAACTCTTCGTGTGAATACTAATATATTGTTCTGTTGTTATTCATTAAAAATCGTTGTTGGCAGTGATTTGCTCTCTGCACTTGTTAGAATATGCTGGGTGCTAATTCTAATGTAGCATCTTCGGAGTCCAGCATTCACGTATATATACGGATAAAATATAATATGTTGCTTAGCAATATGCTTTTGAAATATTATCGACGCCATCTATCGATTTGTTTTCCCCAAGCTTATTTGTGGATTGCCTGATTCAAATCGACTTCGACCAATAGGGATACATACAACACAGAAGACACTTTTACTGTGATGCAAGGACGCATATATACATATGAAAAGCTAATTTAACGCAGAGAAATTGATCTCCCAAAACTCTTAATGAAGCACGTTAGGAGAGTTTCTGAGTTCTGTATGTACTACATAAAACTATGAGCTACCTTAATAAAGTTAAAATCAGTGTCCGTTTATCTATTGAATATGAGATTCGCTTTAGCACTCAGACACCCTCTTGACGAGGTGCGTCCAGTTGTATTTAATTCGTTAATTCAGAGTGCTTTTCTGATAAGACCATTTCGGAAATGAAAACTTCTGACTGTAGATTATAGTAGCTTATGAGTGGCATGGGCTAAACAGAAATGCGCGAACAACCGGCATTTCAAAACTAGACACTCACAGGGAGTCAGGGTAATTGCTTCCAGAGAAGTGTTTTTTTTCTTTTAAAAATAAGGAGTGGTGAGGTGATGTACTTGTCTGGAAATAATATCGGAGAAAATAGTTCGTTGTGTTGAACAACTGTTGGTACAATTATATACACGGTCAATTTGGCATTATATCGAAGTCATTTGTATAACGCTGCAATGAATAAGATTTAAAATTCCCTGGAATGTTCACTTATAGGGCACGAATTTCCTACAGTAGACGCATCCATTTATATAAAGTACGCAATTTTAAACGAAAGTTTGTTTGGGTAGTGTCTTTTTTGCAGTATATTGAGACATAAATTGATGCTTATATTACGTAGTAGCGGACCACGGATGTCAACAGAATACCGGATGATCAAAGGCGATTTTGTTAATTTTCAGTAATTGTTAAAGCTATTTTTTGCACAAATTATCAATAACATTTAAATATTTGCAATACGATGCATCCTTTATCAATATACATAATGCACGCTTAATTTTGTGTTTCAATTTTCGCTTGGGATCTACAGAAAATCGTTTATTAGATATAGTGAATTTATAACTTATTTAGTTATACTGTATATTAGAGCTAAGTGAAATTTTTATACCATTTACAATAAAAAACTTATTAAGAAATTATGCCATATACACTGTAGATGTCATAAGTTGAAAAAGAGGAATTTCACTTCAATAATTTCTGGAAAAAATCAGTCTATTACTGAAAATAAACAAAATGGTCCTGTAATTCGGAATGTCCTTGAAGCTAATTCTCCCTAAAATTGCGATTTGATTCACGACCCTCCCATATACGCAGTACTGTGCATACCTATAGGCATCCCACCTTTGCAGTTATGCCCGAGTAGTCTGCATTCTAACTGTAGTCCAACTAAAACCAGGAAATCAACTTTTCAATAAAAAACCAGAACATTTTATACTGGTGGCACACTGGTAATATCAGGTGACTAATTAGCATAGTTTATGCTACTGTGCAGACTTTATGTACATAATTAGCTGAATTGTCATTCGTATTAGACTAATGCAGTGCACTCTCCTAACACATTATCAGTCGAACAAAAACGACACCTATACTCAGGTAAAAAGTAACCTTATTTACTAATTAATAATTACAAATATTGACAGGTCAAAAATAATACTTTAAACAACTACTAGCGTACAAACCACAAAACTTGTAAGAATATCTCGATATTTTATATTCACACAGGCCAAACAGACAGGCAGAAAAAACAAAAAGAAAACACGTACGATTCCGAATACTACGGGTGGGTGCACAAATGAAATATTTAAACTGATCATGCAAGACACTTTTAGTTTTCCAAAAAGTAAAATAATGGAAAGTGTACATGAAGTGGGAAGGAGAGACTAGGTAATAAAGTATAGCAAAAAATTGTGTACAACTTTTGTGTCTAACTATACACACCATCTGCTGTCTGTTCACGTCACGATTGGCGTTCAGTGGAATGCGAATGGTTGCAAAGTAAAAACACTTCCGGGCGACATTGTCATATAGCATGAGAATATAGTTCACACATGGTCACGGAAAGGAATCAGGGCGCGCGGGGGGGGGGGGTATGCCCCAATTCTGCGCCCCTGCCGGCGGCTCACACCAAATGATCGGAGGAGTCATTTCGACAACTGTCCAAATGGAATTGTACCGCTGTCGTTGGATGGAGGCGTTGCTGTTCGGGATCAGCGTCCATCAAGGGCTGCCGACTGCTATTCTTGCTCGAACTCCCGCTTACTTTCACCCCCGAGTCGACGCTGTCTTTCTCATCCTCCGCTACGTCCCCACCGCCGCGACCCATCTGCGACGATGCGGAAGAAGTCCGCCTCAAATCTCCCGAGGCCATGTAACTCTCCAACTGACAGGGGTCGAGGCACTGTTGCTTCTCACTGGTGGGGAAGTCAATATGTCGATTTGACAGGAGAGTCGTGGTCGTTTCCGACCGGGGAACAACGGCGCGATCTTTGACGGAGCTCTTTAACTCGACAACACTGCCCAATCCACCAGCTAGGGTGATCTCGTGAGTATGCCCGGGACGGAAAAAGAGGCAGAACATATCCATCATTGCCCGCCGGATATGGCTGCCGAAATAGAGATAGATGATTGGTTTGCCGCAGATGCAGACCACCTCCATGAACTGGGCGGCCAGGCCTAGCTGGTGCCAGTGCTCCGTTTGGTTGCCGGTTGTCGAGAGCATGACACAATGGAGGAGGAAACTGGGAAACTTGCACACCATGACCAGCAGGGCGATCCAAATGGTCAAATAGGAATTGATGCCTTCCCGGCGCTGGATTTTCTCATCCGGTGTCTCGGAATTCAGGGAAGAATCCGATCGATGCTTCGGTTGATTGCATTGGCGGAATACGGACATGCCGATAATTGTACCGAAGACGGACAACAGGATGTAGGGGAGGAGGTATTCGAGCAGCATCTCAAGCCAGAGAACCGCCGATTTGAACGCGACTGATTGTCCCAATTGAGTAAGCTGAATGGAGACAATAGTGTGACCCCCATCGGCCGTCTGTTCCACTAATTTGTACTTGAGAAACTTGGGCACAGTGTAGAGGGTGAGGAGAATAGTTAGGATGACAATCACCCGGACGCATCGGATACGATTGAAAAGGTGTTCCAAGGAATAGCCGTGCCGGCGATAGAGGAAGCGATCCACAAGCAGAGCCACCAGAATCCACAATCCGAGCAGATCCACGAGTTCTTTGAGAGGCCAGCCAAATGAGAGCAGGTAGGCGGTGAAGCTCTGGTACATGGTCAATTGGTCGGTGAAGGACACGGGCAGATTCCGGATCACCACTAGCAGGGTCATCAGAATCGCGGAGAGGATGTCGCAGACAGCAATCCCCGTCATATAGATGGTGGCCGAGGATCGGATGCCAGCCAGATTGAACACGGGGATAAGGAGCATATTGAGCAGGATGCCGGCCACGCAGAAGAAAAGGGCCAGGATCCCCATCAGAACGTGACTCGCAGTGGCCAGTGAGGGGATGCTGCAATAGTTGTGATCGTAGCAGGGATGTCGGGGATTGACGGACGTTGGGGTGGTTCGACCACCGCCGGAAATACTCGAATCTCCCCGTTGGGAGGACTTCTTAGACCACCATTTGAAGAATTCGTTGGTGTCGTTGGGTATTTCTTCCAGTCTGGAATAAATAGGAAAACAATGGATAGCAATATGATACACCGTTTACGGTTGCTCATTAAAAACTCAGAGAATGACAACGATTAAATGAGGTAGACAATTTCTAAAGAGCAGTGTTGACATCTGCACGACCAACAATCACGCATAGCACATGTATAGGTCATTGCAGACATATGGCAGCATTCTATACTCTGGGACAACAAATAAAAATGATAAATAAATTATTTTTATATTTTGAGAAATATCGCGATTTTTCATAATAAGGTACAATATTGTTTGTAACTAAGAAATTGCATGCAATTGACTTATGAAAATCGATAATTCCACCAGTGAATTTTTCGACATAAAACGGGGCCCCTCAGAGAGCTAGCTGGCAGAGGCCAATATCAAGCAAATGAATAATCAGGGACGGAAAGAGAGAATACCTACCTGAACCATCAAGCTACGGAAAAGCTAAAAGCAAGGTCAATTGCCAACTACAGTAGAAGTGGGGACGACGATCCGAAGGGATGAAGATGAGGAGATAAGGAAAGTAGCAGAGGACTACCTAGCCTGACTGGAGAAAGCTCAGGTGGAGTGCTGGACAAACGGATCGGCTAAGGAGGGAGTGAGAGAGTGGGGTACAGGAACTGTCGTGAATAAGGGGGCAGAGAAGTGAACGGAGACAGTGGCAGCAGGTGCTCGAGCAGAAATGAGAGGAGTGAAGAGAGGGCTGGAGTTAGTAAAGGATAAGTGATCAGGCTGCATCTGGATCGAAGGCAGCAATCCAAAAAGTCGGAAGAGGACCCCTCAGTCAAGAATGTCAGACGGAAAGGAAACTGGCAGAGTAGAATTCCAATGGGTTACAGCACATTGTGGAATACCTGCAAGCGAGGAACCGGATGGCATGGCAAAAAAGGGGTCGGAGGGAAGACAGACTGGAAAAAGGAGATGCGAGGGAAGAGTAGAGGAGATGGATCCGGAGAGGAAGGAAGGGTGGAACAAGCGAATGTGGAAAGAAAGAAGACAAAGTCCATAAAAGCTTCCCAGGGATGACGCGCTGTTGGTGCATCAGATGAGAACAAGTCACAGCTGTGCGGTGATATCGCAACCGTCACATAATAGGATTGGAGAAAATAGAGAGATGTCAAGAGGAAAGGTGTGTGAGGGGCCTAAGTGTGAGAGTTGCGGAGAAGCAGCGGAGAGAGCTGCAAATATGTTGCTGAGGTACACAAGGTGGGAGAGGAACCGCAGAAAGATTTTCGGGCCGCAGATGAAGAAGGAAGACCTTCAAGACGAGAAGACTGTGCCCGATTCCTGACGAGGATAGGCGTCATGGAACCTCAGACGCATGAACCGGGCGACGCCACTTCACACTGAGTTGGTCAGGCATAGCAACAACATAAAACGAGGCGTCAGACAAGGGTGCATTCCTTCATAGGACCTATTTTCTTCGTGATTATGCGTAACATCAAAGGACTTTAATGAATCACAGCGGGTGTGGTGTAATTATCACAAGTTTCGCTACACTGCGGATGATACTGATTTATTGGCTGATTTCGGAAGATAAATTACAGAAAATTATAGACACACATTATCAGAAAGTGGAGCAAAAGGCATCAATAGAAAAAAGAATTTCACCTTGGTGTTTTCTAAAATCAACCAGATTCCAGTTTGTAAAATCACTGTGCAGTAGACTAAGTGCAGGAATTCCAATATCTGGGTCTTGTCACCAACATAGCAGTTTTTGTTGATGCAAGTCACTTTATAAAAGCGAATTTATAGTTCCTCTTACAACACTCAGTCAATTGTATTTTTCCAGTTTCTGGACGAAACCAACAACCTATTCATTAGTTACAATAGTTGAATAGAAAACTAAACAGAGATATTATACATACTGTATATTTACGTAATTAAAGACCTTGTTATGTATATATGTTAGTAATATCTCGCCGTAATCATGCAATATATTTTTCTTTTAAAAATATCATTTTAGAGTGGCGCATTTTACTGCTCATAAAAGCAATGAACCAGAGGCATTTTTCTCGAGGCTATTGTTTTTGAAAACATTTTAACAAAATTTAAATGGTTAAAAATAGAATAATGCCCTCTAGACATAACTACGGTATATGTGGTCAGAAATTCCAACAAGTTTTCTAAATCTTATTTAATAATCGGAAAGATTAAAGCTAATTAGTGAAATGGATTGTATACATTGACGAAGAATATGTGGAGTCAAAAAAACATAAAGTAGAACATCAAATTTTGAAGATGGAAAATCAGTGTCAGTAAGAAATGAGTATATAGTAATTGGTTCATAGTGACAGTCGGAGTTTGACAAAGATGCCTAGTCCCGAGGTATCTTTGATGTTCCTTACAATCTTTCAATCTGAGGATCTAGATGGATTTGAGGGAGGTGTTGTGGAGAGAGGTAAAAATAGCTTATAACTCACTAAGGACATTAATTTATTGTCTACATGAGAATGAGGAACAATAATACACTAATAGATTAATTACCAAAGAGAGATTCAGAATGGAGATTTTCCCAAAGAGAAAAGCATGACACGTGGCTCTAAATCCGGTTTAACACAGCTAAACATAAGAGAGCAAGAAACTACCTGGAACAGGTTGGAAGGTTCAAATATCCTCGACCAGTGATCAGTGAAGTTAGTATGCAAAATCGGAAGTGAGGATCAGAAATGCACAGGGATACTACAGTATGTGAAAAATAGAAAAGAATCCTGATGATGAGAGCAGTGGTCTTTGTCACATTGTTGTACATTTTAAAATCGTTTGAATCTGTACACAGGGGGGGGAATATCTACGAAATAATTACATGTGAGTTTTTAGTTAGTTCTTTGACCATCGTATCATATATGAAGTCGAAATGTAACAAAATAAATCACTGACTATAATTAAAGATGAGGAAGACTGAGAAGAGTCTGGACAGATGATCTGAAGGATTGAGGTGGAGAACATGTGAGTGAATTAGTGAGAAGATATCAAGACATTTCTATGGGTGATCCCACAGCTATTGATGATATATGGTTTAGTGTTTTAAAAATTATTTTCAGAGATGTCTAGAGAATCCATAGACATGCAGTATTTGAATTTTTCCCTAGTTAAAAATTAGACTCAAGTGGGGAAACCACTGGGTGTATCATGGATGTGCAGGAAACTGATTGGTGGTTTACAGCTTGTGCAATCTACAGTACATACATTCAGTTAATACCTAACAGCTAAAAGTGACTCATTTCTCTAATGCCTTTAATGTGTTGATCAATAATTAGCCTTCAGTGTGTCACTTGACTGGATTTCAAGTGGAGAATAATATATATGCTGATTTCTATATTTGTGTGGTACCTTGAGTTACATTATCATAACCCAATTTACACCAATAGTCCTAACCTCTTGAACTGATGGGTGATTGCAAAAGCATTAGTGTTATAAGGGGATGGACACAGAAAAAGCACTCCACTAAGCAATGCATGCAAGATAGGTACATAGCTGTTGGTTGGTTAACACTGATGGAGGAATCATATCATGACAGTGGTCTTATGCAGTTCCAAAGGTATACCTACTTCTTTATAGTCCTTCAACTCTGCTTCCCATACCTAAAAGTTTAGTTTTCAATATATTTCCCAGGAAACTGTAATGTACTGTTCACCTTCCATCATAAAACATTGTGCTATACCATAAGTTTGAAATGGCTCAATGACCAACCTCATGCTGCTGCTTAAAAATGAAACCACCCAATAGTAGTATTTTGAATAATCAAGAAATTAGTTTTTAAGATTATTGATTGATGTTATCTTATATATATTTGTCAAGTTGTCTGTTTGTTTGTGTGTATGTGTGTTACGGGTTGGGTGGCTGGTCCGTTGGTGCCAGCAACCTGAAATTTTGCCTGGGTGACCCCCTCAACCCTGTGGGTAACCAGGGGGCTAGGTCGACCTCCGAGGTCAGGGTCAGGGTAGAGGTCAAGGAGACTAAAAACGGTGTGAAATGGCCGTTTTGGGCAAGTGGCTGGACCATTGGTGCCAGCGACCCAAAACTTTGCATATGTGACCCCCTCAGCCCTGTGGGTAACATGGGGGGGGGGGCGAGG
>JAUYWV010077447.1:0-15586 GCA_032274565.1 Nematoplana nigrocapitula | reverse complement strand
ATTAAAGAAATATTAGTTATTCTGTAATACCTACCTTTTACTCATCATTATATTAATTGCCTAAATTATTTTAGAATGTTTTGTTGAAACATAACCACTGCTGTACACAATAATAATACTAGTACTATTTTAATAATTAAAGTTTAATTTCAATAATTTATTCTATTACATTATAATCAATTGTAATAATTTTATTCACTTCTATTCTATTGTATTCTTTTTTATTTTATTCTATTTTATATTATTTCATTTCTGTTTAACTGTTTCATTCTATTTTATTTTATTCTATTACAAAATAATTTATTCTATCTTATTGTATTATATTTTTACTATTTGATTATATAGATTTTTCCTATTCTATTATATTCCAATTTTTTCAATTCTTTTCACTTTGATATTAATTTTGTCTTTCTGTTTAACTATAATTTGTTTTTGTTTATCAATTATAAATAATGTTTTAACCCTATTTTGTTGATTTCTACTTTTAGGATAAGAGGGAATCAGAATTCAATTCGACACATCCAATAAAGCAGTTGAATTATTTCTATATTATTCTGCTGTTGTTTGTCTGTTGACAGCAGCTATTGATTTCTTATAGAAATCCTGAGCTGTCATGGTAATTATTTGCTGAAATTCTGAATATCAAAGAATCATTTATTAAAATAAAAAATGATATATTTATAATAAAATATTACTCCTTTTTCATGTGGAGCCTCCTCTGATGATGTTGTTGGAACTGAAGAATATATCAATTAAATATATTTCTATTTTGATAAGTTTTATAAATATACTCTGTAACACTCATCATTATTCTGTTTCATTTCTGTTGTTGGTTTTGGAATTTTAAAAACTACTTATATCATTCTTTGACTGTTTTGAATTTGTTGGAGTTGAATTTTTTATAAATTATAAATGAAATTATATTATAGTTAAATTTATGTGAACTTAATTAAACATTGTTCTATTATAATTGTATCAATTATTATTTATTACTACTATTACTAATAAATGTTATGTTTTACCATATAGCACTCTCTTTGAGAATGATGGTTGGCTTCAATTCATCCCCAATAGGGTGATATATTAGTTAATAAAATTTGAGCATTTCAGAATTCAGCAATGGCTCATTATACTGTAGTTTCAACTGCACTTTTTGATTTTTCTTATATAGTCTGAAAATATAAGTAATAGTTAATGCATGGCAGACTGTTGGTTACCGTGAATTAATCTATCTACTGAACTCCGAGTTCATCGATTAATCACCGAGGGTTAGCGATTAAGTGTTTTATCCAACGACGGCTATTGGTATAGAAAAATTAATACAAAAGTGTGGGTTAACTGAGTTAGCTCAGATAACCAACAATTTCTACCAAAAGTGTTGGTTACCGTGATTTAACTGAATACTTTTTGCATTACGATCAATAGCCATCGTTGGATAACGTATTTTATTGTAACGATTGTGACAAATTCTATGTTGATGAAACAGGTAGTGATCTGAGTTGTCGTAAAAGGATCATCATAAAAGAGCGGTCGAAAATAAAAATTTTGGCGAATGGCTCACAGTAATTCTATGAAGTTTTGTTATAATTTAAAAATATAACAACTTTTGTTGTGTGGCTGACGATGAGTTTACCAAACAATTCTTCGAATGTGTTATTAATTTTTACATTTTTTATTTGTGGTTAGCGGACAGACGACAGAGGTACAAAGATGTTTTATTATTCCAAACGCAATGCCAAATAATTAATTTCTGAGACTTAATATTGGGGCAGAATACTTAATGATCATATAGCAATACAGATACAGGTGGCCACCGCCCAGCATATATGCGGGATCAATACGTACTGTCCACGCGATGTGTGAAGCAGCAAAGTGACCAAGGTGGACGTTCCGGGACACGAAGTATTGTTGGCCAGCAGGGCGTACTTGAATTCGTCTTCGCAGACGACATACTCTGAAACGAAAGAAAAACAACTATACCAAAGCTTGACAACATATTGACAATTCCACAAATATTAAGCTAGATAAGTCCTTGGTTAATTCGAGGCTGTATATACAGATGTATGAGCAGCACCATAAAACATAAATCAACAAAACGATTGGAAGATTTGGTGATAAAGACCTATACTAAAGACTCCTGGGGCCAAGACAAATGATATTATTTGGAAAAGCATAATAGAAGAAAATCAGGGTAAAAAAACAGAAAGTCCTTTGGTCATCAAATTCGGTCTGATCGCATGATAAAAGTGATGATGCTGCAAAAGGAAATAGAAAAAGACCTCGAAGAAACACAAAGTGATGATTTGAAAGAATGGAGCGGACACAGTCTAAAATATCTGCACGACAGAGCTGTTCGCTCTGTGATATGAGTGAGTGAAGGAGCCGACGGCGATGCATGGTTTTAAAGAAGAAGAAGAAGATAACAGCTAAGGATTTTCAGCCGCCCATCAGAAAGAATTGCGGAGAAAAGCTGCTATCTCTTACACCCAAGAGGTGAAGCAAAACTGAATGACGGAAAATACTCGAACTGGTGTAGAAGCGGAGATCGATTGGCAAAGTGATGGTCGATTCGGTACGGCAGGTTGAATAGAGAGGTTAATTTGCCTGCTGATCTGCCCACGAGCGAAGGAACCTTTTTCTATGAGAAACAGTGTGAAGAACTTCAACACGTGAAAAATGTAAACCCGCAGAGAATGCATGACAAGAAACAACAATTGACGGGAAGCAAAAAGAGCAATTCAGTAAATTGCATCAAAGTTAAAATGATATGCTGCAGGGAACTACAGATATGCGAAAAATTGCGGTGAAGTTCAGGACACGGGTGAGAAGCCGCAATAGAAATAATACATAACGACGGCGCCAGCCGCCTCCACGTGGTGCCCTCAAGTTGAAATAGCGAAATGGCTGGCAACTCCCTGGGGCTCGCAAGAGTCGTGATCCAGTGACTGAGTGTAAAAACTGTGGTCAACTCCCATCCTCTGGAAGCAACCGGGTAAACAAAAAAGGGTCAATAAGCTCGAAACCGATCGGTTTGGTTGTTATCTTGTCTGTCGAACATGTCATTTTGTAAAAGAGCCACGTTTGTGTTCGTCCGACCAGACTTATGGTTTTCGGTGTAGTTCGTGCAGTTTTGTTGTCATCTTCTTCCCAATGTTTTATAATATTTCCGCATATACAGGGTGGGCTAGAAGTCCCTACGACTTTTTACAAAACGTTTATCTACAAATTTACAATGCATAATAACTTTGCAAAATAAAAAAAATATAGATTTATTTATGTGACCTTGACATTATGTTAATCACACTACCGGATGGTAAGATTCGTAACCATAGAATTTATCGATTTCTATGGGCTTTATTTCAACTAATATGAAAACGAACAGCGACGACTTTCCTTATTATAATTATGGTTGATTTAAGTCCATACACAATTCCGTACGGCGTTCAAGCTGCAGCGTGTCTATATGAAACTGATCACTCAAATAAAGCAATGCGTATTGTTATGGAGAAACTACGAAAACAGTATAATGCAGAACCATCTGAGGGGCGAGTCATACTGGAATGTATGAATAAGCTTTTTGAGACTGGAAGCATCATTGACAAAAAGAGAACTTATGCTGTCAATGATTCTATTATAACTGATCCCAAGGCTTCGACGAGGAAACGGTCGGATGAGCTTGACATATTCCAGGAACAACAATGAGAAGAATATTGTCAAACGAGTTAGGGTTGACCATAGAAGTCCGTCAAAGTGCAGTTTCTAGCCGATTAGGAACGTCTTTCAAGAGTCCAATGTTGCCGCGAGCTTCTTGTGAAGTATGCCAATGCAAGGAGGAAAGAAAATCTTCTTTTCTCTGATGAGTGCGCGTTTTATAGTGATGGCAAGTCTATGAATTCAGTATTTGGAGTAAACAAAACCCCTACTTCTGTGTGCCAACATCCGCCTTCCGTGATGGTGTTGGCTGCTATGTCCTCCAATCACCTTATCAAACCGTTCTTTTTTGATGGAACGATCAATGCAACTACCAACATCGAAATGCTACGCAGTAAATTCATTCATGCCTTGGAAGAACTTCGTTTGTCATATGCATGCCACTTCCAACAAGATGGTGCACCTGCACACACCGCCATAGTCACACGAGAATATCTTAATAAAGTGTTTCCGGATCGTTGGGTCGGAATGTTCCGGCCAATAGCGTGGCCAGCGAGAAGTCCTGACATCAGTTCATGCGACAATGCACTGTGCGGGATGGTGAAACCAAAAGTCTTAGCCAGAAAATGTCAGACTAAAGATGAACTAATAAATGTCATTAGAGAACGATTTACAAATGTTGAAGTATCAACTCTTCAAGCAATACACAAACGAATTTTTCGACGGTTTCAGATTTGTATTGATCAACATGGGGAACAAGTTGATCCAGGCTATGATAAGTAACTTACCATATACTGACTGTATTTGTACTTCTGTCATTTCTGTTGTTCCTTAGTGTTATTATACATTGTAAATGTGTAAATAAACGTTTTGTAAAAAGTCATAGGGACTTCTGGCACACCCTGTACATATACAAATATAATGAAATATGAAACATTCACGACAAATCTAAGTTACATACTTGTCCGGATCTGTATACTGTTGCCCCCCAAAGAAACCATATCGGTCGACATCAGGCTGGTCCGCTTCTCCATTTTCAGGGAGATCTACAACTCCATTAGCAACCATTTCTTCGTCGCTATCGACGTCATTATTGATACTATCACAGTCGGGCAATGATTCAGCCATCTAAAGAACATGATTTGTATAAAAATGCGTTACAACAAAAAGAATGAATAAAACATGTAAATAGTTTTATTAGTTACATCAGATTTCTCAAAATTTATGATACTCCAAATAAATAATGCAGAGAGAGAAAAACCACAATCACTCACTGTATTTTAGGAATGTTTATATATTTAAAGTTATGCAGTCTGCAAAACGGCGTAAATCAGATATTGAAAGCATCAAATAAAAAAGGTGCTGAACAGAATGGCTATCGACAAAGCTGACGGCCTAGATGGGATTGTTATAGTAATTGTTTCAGCACTAGAAGATTTCAGTGCTGAGCAATTTTAAAATCTGTCTAACCAAAACGATCAACAGAATGATGAAGCCTAAAGGAAATCAGCTTTCACGAAAAGCATAATAGTACAATCATATTGATAAGTCAACCGATAAAGTTGAACTCTGAAAACGCACAACTGGTGGTGGCACAGGTGAAGTAGAGTTTCACACTGTCAGTCAAATTGCAAATGGAAAGATTATGTGAAGGCATCTGACTGAGAGAGGCTTGGGCTGTTGTGTGAAATAATACTGGAATCGTTAGATCTGGAGAGGCAGAGAAGATATCAATCTGATACAGAAACCTGCACTGAGAAGGAACAGCTAGCTGCAGTCAGACTGAATGGCATGGCCTGTGAATTTGTTTAGGTGAAATAGGGACAGGAGTGAAGCAGGGCTGCATTTTTTCACCTGATTTGTTTTCCATACAGATAACAATGCACAACATCAAAGAGATGTATGAAATTAGAGTCGGTGGCATAAACTTTAACAACCTTTGATATGCACATAATGTGGAGCTAATGGTGAACAAGAAATAGAAGTAATAAAAATTAATGCAACGATGAGATTTCTATCAAGGTGCTACTTATAAACATGTCATTAGATAGATAGAGTTTTTTGGCCACATAATAAGTACAAAATAGATACATCATATTGAGGAAAAGCAGACGCAACATTGCTAAAGACTGGCAAGTTTGAAGTGCAGGAAATACAGGATAGTGTAAAAGTTGCCAACCTTAGGATATGCAAAATGTGCTATTATACAGAAATTATACTTTAGTAATTACCATAATAAATGTTTTTACATTTGATAATTTTCATGTTTGGATGTGCAGGTGCTTCGAAACAGATCTGTCCCACAATAATTTAGAGAACAATACCCAGATAGACCTCAAATTAATCAAAGCACTGTGGTGAGGTTAATAAAACATTCTAAAGAAAGTGGAAGTGTCCATGACAATCCAAGTGAAGGAAGATCAAGAATTTCTACTGATGAAAGAACCTCAAATGTAGTATTGGCACATCTTGAATTCAGCTGAAAAAATCAACTAGAAAGTTGTCACTCGAAGCTGGGGTCTCCAAGTGCAGTATTTGCTGAATATTGCACAAGAATAAATTTCATACGCACAAGGTTATCCTAACTGAAGTACTGCATGGAGATGAAACAGACCAATGTTTAGAATATTGCAAGTGGTTATAACAGAAAGATCAAAACTTTTATAAACATTATTGATAGTTACAAGGTGATATTCCATTAAGAGACTGATGAAAGTGTTGGAAAGCCTTGTTTGCAAGAATGTTGCAGTCACTGTGAATGTATATAACTCAAAAGTCTGAATATGCCTGAAAACGTTAGATACATTCAATAATATTGAATGAAACAAGGCAGATCTGTTGTTTTAAATACAAAACTATAGGCAAATTTATTGTTTTTTATAGTTTGAGATTTCTAAACTTGAATTTCTATCTTGTAAATTAATAATAATAAACTCCCTATCTATCAGTATTGGTAATACTACATCAATTTAGTCCATAATATATTTTAAAATAATATCTAAATATATATTTATATTAGAATTTATTTAAATATAGAATTTATCCTAACTTCAAGTTATTTTTATTTTCTGACATTTTTACTATTTTTAGAAAAGATTCATTCCAATGTAAACAAAATTTAGGCACCATTTTGAACATATGATATGTATTGTACTCTATATTTACACTACAGATTGACTATAAGTTCATTAATATCATTTGACATTTAAAACAAATAATTTTTAATAATTAGATTAATATTTATATATAGAAATTGATTTTAATATTTGTAAATTGTTTCATTGATTAACAATAAGTGAAACAATTTCTTATCCTAAAAGTAATCTTTATGTAATTAATTACTAGTAAACCTACTATCAATGTTTATTATAAATATATAGCAAATAAACTATTTAGAATATAATATGTTTTAAATTGTTATTCAGATTTCTGTTTATATTAAAATTTAATTATTTATAAGATTCACCCGATCTCTGAAACTTAGTGTAATTTTGTGACAAGTTTTAGTAAGGCCATGGATAATTATGGAGAACTTTAATAATTTTATATATACTAAATGACTCGCTAGAGTTTGCCATATATATATTGATCTAATCATTGAAGACTAATCATCTTTAATATTAATATATAAACTTATTATTAATATTTATTGGATATTTAAATACATAGTAATATGTTATAGTGTATGATATATTTTAAAATGTTTAAATCAAATAAAATACAAATTTTTATTAATAATTATTATTATTATCATAATATATTTAACACAAATTTCACACATCTTTAGTATTTTTTTAATTTTTTGGCATTATTTTAAAATACATATCATATATTGTAATTCTATATATTTTTAAAGAATATTGACATTTATATTCAATAACAAATAAGTTTATTAATTGATATTATTAATTTAATAAAAAGTAGAGCTAATGCATTATACAAACCAGTTATGAAGATAGTTGTATAACCAACGGTAGGTTATTACTTTAAGTAGCTAAATTTGATTACTTTTTGACTAAGTGTGATATATCTTAAAATAACTAAATAGGAACCCATTTAAGTATTGAAAATAAATGTAAATCAGTCAATAGACCATATCAATAATAAAATGGAAGTAGATAATAGCTACTGGATGTAGTTATGGACCTATATTAAATAGTAGATTAGTATGATTTTTTATATATGTTCATCTCTACTGCCTCTGGAACCACTAGCTAAGTTATTTTTTATTTCTGTATTTACTAGCCGGGATTATTACCTTCAAAATGATATATGATATTATAGTATAAATTAAGAACTTTTTTCTTTTTAAAAAATATTTTCTTTAAAAAAAACGGAAAAACACTTTTTTAATTTTTTTATCTCTAGTGCCTCTGGAAACACTAGCTAAGTTACTTTTTGTTTCTGTATTTATTATCTGGGATCATTACCTTAAAGGATTATATGATATAATGGTATTCAGAACTTTTTTCATTTAAAAAAAAAAATATTCTTTGAAAAACACTATTTTTCCTTGGTTCTATTTGTTTGACCATACTATTAGGAACGATACAGTATTGTGGCATATTAAAATATTTGTGATATCTTTTTTATAATTGTATTTTATGACACCTTCACACATTATTGTTATTGGATGATTAATATGACTTTGGTGGCTTTTAAATAAATAGTATATACCATTCTTTAAATATTTCATGCTTAGCTAGTACTTAGCTAGTATCAAAGAAATATATGAAGTTATTTTTCAAGGTCAACATTATATAACTTTAAACTATAGCGTACACTACTTTTAAAGATCGAGCTATAACAGTTTGTGAAGTACCAGTACAGTTGTTTTTTCATTTTATGTCCTTTTGCAAGTCACATATAATTTATTAACACCAACACAAGGAAAAGTGATATTAGATTAGCTAGAAAAAGTAAATTGCAGCTTAGCTAGAAAAAGCAATTACCCAACTGTAAACCCTTTGCTTGGTTTACTAACTTTAGTTAACCATATAAACATAAGAATTAACAAATGATAAACATAATCCAACCATCAGAGAAATCTAGGAGGGTGTTGCAACAAAAGGAGACAATTAAACAAATACATACAGTTAGATACAGCTTTACCACATTAATACAGACTGAACCACATAAACCTGACAAACACAAACATATAATAGTCTTCACAATCACTCAGGCAATAATATAAAATCTCTTGATTAAATATCCTAACATATCTTTCCATGTAATGATATCCCTTTAATGTCATTTAAAGAAAGTGAATAGTATATAGTTGGTTATATGACTGGCAATATCGAACTTTCCTGCATTAAATAATTTTTTCAGAAATAAATATATAAATCCAAAAATAGTTTAATAACAGAAAAAATGTGTTACAAAGGATAATAATGGCGAAAATAGAAGAGAATTTCGCGAAGTGATTCTGGAATATACAACGCAAAAGAAACTCATGCAGATAAGTTTCGAAGAGAGCATCATTAGTCCCATGCACATTTCTGAACTTTGTCTTGCAGTTGCCCTGGTATTCTTTAATTTTATGACAATAAATTTAAAATTTCCGGAAAACAGTTTCGGTTTGTGTAATACTCCTAGTCATGGCAGGACATCCAACAGATAATATTCACATTATTAATCCAGGGGAAATTATCGACTCTGTTGATTTGAGTAATCACCATTCCCTACTTCACGATATTTAACAGGTATCTGCAAATCTCGATGCCATCATACAATGGCTTGAGAGACATGGATTATTAAGAAATCAACTTAATCAAGCAGAGTGCCGAGGTCAATCTATGGGTTTTACCAATAAAGCCAGTAGAACTGTTTGTAGTTTATTGGAACTCATGTATTGGTGGGCCGATGTTGACTATGTCCAAGATGTCATCATGAGCCAGGCAAAAGTTCAACCAGAAGCCACCGTCAACTGGTTCAACTATTTCAGGGATATTTGCTGCATGTATGTCATCAACCATCTATTTCAACTGGGTGGACCTGGACAAGAGGTTGAATTGGATGAATCTAAATTCATGTACCCGAAATACCATCAAGGACATTGGGTCCTCGGAATGATTGAAAGAGGAACGAAAAAACTGTGTTTTGGTTCTTGTTGGTGATAGAGCTGATGCAACACTTATTCCAATTATTCAGCGCCATGTTCTGCCAGGAACTCGTAATATAACTGATGGATGGGCAGCATACAATCAACAGCCCAACCATGCTGTGGTGAACCACCAGTTCAATTTTGTCCACCCAATGACTCCAGTATCCACACAAACACTGTCGAAGGCAATTGGGTGCTTGTGAAAAGCAAATATAGCAAGATGCGAGGACTTCAAATGAGTTGTGGGACATATATCTGCAGGAGTTCCTATGGCTAAGGTGCAGAATCAACAAGGACAATATGTTTATGAACTTTGTGTACTGGGTATGTCATTATATTTATTATCCTTTGTAAATAAAAATATGATATGATCTTTGTGTCTTATGACAATAAAATGTTGTTTTGTGGAAATTATGTTTTATTTTTATTAACAAAATAATTTATGGTCATAAACCAAAAGAATACCATTGCCCCAAGTACCTTCAACTGTATTGGCATGGAGAGTGGGGTCATTGATCATTGGAGTCGACAAAATGTAAAGTGTGATTGACAACATCATGCTGTGGCAGCCATGTAACATATCTTAAATTGTCTGTGGTTAAAGAACAAGTTCACGGTGTGAAAGAAATAATTCCGATAGTGTAGCAGCTGCATCAACTTGGTTGACAATTTCCTCACATGCATGTGGACGACTGGCCATGTTCTTGTTTAAATATTGCACTGCCGCAGTGCTAAATTATAAATTTAAACAATTTAATATTTTGGAAAAATAATTTAATGCGGGAAAGTTCTAGATCGCTCAATCTTCATAACTTGTTTGTATAATGCATAATAATAAGCATAAAAAAGCATAATTTCTATATGCCGGCAATGCCGTTGCCTGTAAATAGAATACAGGCTATATGCCGGCAAATAGAATACAGGCTATATGCTGGCAAATAGAATACAGGCTAAATGCCGGCAAATAGAATACAGGCTATATGCTGGCAAATAGAATACAGGCTAAATGCCGGAGTATAGAATACAGGCTAAATGCGGGTAAATAGAACACAGGCTATAAGCCAGCAATGCTGTTGGCTGCCAATGGCAAATAGAATACAGGCTATATGCTGGCAAATAGAATGGCAATAATGGTACTGAGAGAGAGAATGCTGGTGCTGAGTGTGTGACGGATGGTGCTGAAAGTGAGAATACTGGTGCTGAGTGTGTGACAGATGGTGCTGAGAGAGAGAATGCTGGTGCCAAGTGTGTGATTGATGGTGCTAAAAGTGAGAACAATGGTGCTGAATGTGTGACGGATAGTGCTGAGAGAGAGAATGATGGTGCTGAGTGTATGATGGATTTTGCTGAGAGAGAGAATGATGGTGCTGAAAGTGCTAATGATGATGCTGAAAGTGAGAATGCTGGTGCTGAGTGTGTGACAGATGGTGAGTCTGGTAGTGATGCAGGTGCTGCTGGTGACAGTGATGTATGGGCTCAGTTCACACTGCCTCCTGTTTCGGTGATGAAAGGCCATCCCCCCATTCATTGTCAATGAGTGTACAGGAGAAGGAAGCCATCCATGTTTGAGAAGATGTCGACCATAGACAAGGTGCAACTTCCTTTCTTATTAACTGTGACATGCTTCCTGTACTCTGATGTGAACGGACAGTTAGTCGAGAAGATGTGAAAGATTTGGGGGGTGTTGTGGTTGACAACAGATTCGACCATATGTCAGTTAAAAAGTACTTCGATCCTGTAGCGTGGAAGATTGTTGCCCGTAAGGCACGTCACCTTCTGTCCAACGAATTCAGTAGTAAGTGCTTTTCTTGTGAACACTCTGGGGGTCCAGAGTCAGATAGAATATCTTGGGCTCAATGGGACTATTGTTTGTGTTGGGATCACTATAAATGTGCCAATATCAGAAGGAAGCAAACTGTGTATTGGTTTTGTTCAGCCTATAATCAGTAGAATAGAGGACGCCTTCAGCCTCGCGAGACAGTAAAACACTCATGGCAAAAAGTTTCTGTGAGGTCACTAGTGTGCATATGTGCTTTTTCCAATGATTGATATTATTAAGTATGTAAGAATAGAGGAGATTTGAGTATTCTAGTGAGATAAATAGAAACCATTATGCCACTAATTTGGAAATTCTATTCACTATTTGAAAACATCAGAGCGTGTGATGACAGAGTCCAATGTTATTCGGCAGGCTTGTGATATTGATCAAATTAATGATATGGAGTCAGCCAAGTAATCAATAACAGTGATGAACTATATTAACCACTTTGGAAGATGTCGGCATATACACAGCCAACGATTAGGTAATTACTTCACCAAATTTGATCTATCCTTCAAGTCAGGGGCACAGCCCCCATGCAGCCGCCTTCCCGGGGGTGTCCTGTTTTGGCAGGCCAAGTGCTGCATCCCCTGGGATCTCTTCCGGGGAAGAGAAAGGACCAATCCAACCGACTCTGCAATCGGGTTTTTCTGAGCTGAGCCAGACCATCCAGCTCATCTGGCTCAGCTGCTCCTCCGAGCTGGTGATGTAGAGATGAATATGGGCCCTAACTTCCCCTGCGGCGGCTGCCACTGTGAGGTTGCCCATGGATACTCCACTCGATGTGCCAACTGCCACCAATGGTGGCACCAGGGGTGCAGCGGCCTAAGAGTGTTTGACATCAACACCCTGACCCGCACTCATGATCCCTGGACCTGCCCACTATGTGCCACCGCTCCGACTATCCAATCTGACAACCACGATCAATCCAGGCCCCCAGACCAATCAACCCACCCGCCCAGCCTGACCAAGTCGCTACACCCAATCATCCTTCGGCGGCATCACCTGCGCAAATTTTGTTGGAACCCCGAGTGTTCAGAACAGAACCCTCTGCATCCTCCAGTTGAATATCGCAGGCCTTAGGTCGAAGAAGACGGAGCTCCTCCACTTCCTCGAGATGGAGAAGGTGAATATCGCCTGCCTCCAGGAAACGAATCTATCGGCAGGTACCCCAACTCCATGACTTAAAGGCTGGCAGGTAGCCGGCAGGAAAGACTGACTGGCCAACAGGGATGGAGGAAGGGTGACTACACATCATAGTGGTGTCTGCTCTTTGGTGAAGGAGGGAGTTCAGTTCGAGGAGGTGGATCTTGCGCCAACAGCCCTGAATGACATCACAACCAAGTTCTTGGTGATTCGTCTCCACGACCCCTGACTGGCTTGCCCCATTGCCCTATTGAAGCTCTACAATCCCCTGGTTAGAGGAACTGATCAAAGTGTTCAGTCTTTCGACCTGGGACTTTTTCCCCGGCAGCCCACATCTCCTCATGCTGGGGGATTTCAACATGCACCATGGATCGTGGGATCCCAATGACAACGAGCACGAGATGGGCCAACGCCTAGAGGACTGGGCCCTTACCAACGGCTTTGTGGTCCTCAACAATGGAAACTACACCAGACTCAGCCCTTGAGGAACGGCCCCTGCAGCGGATGTCACCTTTTGCCATTCAACATGGGAGCCCATGACAACTTGGAGTCTAGGGCAGCATTTGGGCTCTGACCATCTGCCCATCCTGGTGGACATCTCTGGGAAGAACCCACCCTCAGGGACATTGCCACCAGGATAGCCACAGGAGCAAACATAAAGGCCCTTCCCCGAGAGCAGGAAGTGTTCCCCTGTTTCCCATGGGGAAATGCTAATGGAGTAAGGATTCACCCTGACCTTCTTCGCGGTACCTCCAAACATGACCACCCGGAAGTGCGAAAACTGGTGGCTCTGGAAACCATGGATTTCCTGCCCCCTGTGGACATCCAGGTTTGGACTAATGGATCGGCAACAGGCGGCATCACCAACGGCGGGGGCTGGAGCGGTGGTATACATCTGCAACATGTGGCACAGCTCCATCATGTTCCCAGCCGAAGCAGTGGCATCCTCCTTCTATGCGGAGGCTGTCACATGCCTCCGGGACACCAGAGCATCCTCGCACTCCCTGAGCTCACCATCCTTCAGGGGGTGAGGGTCCGGACTGATTCCCAGTGCCTCCTGCACCATCTGGACTCGGGACCCAGCAGCCAAACCGATCCAACATGTACCAGCATCTGGACGTGCCTCGTCTGACTCTCCACATCCCACAATATCGACCTGCAATGGGTTCCTGGCCACTGCGGTCTTCACAGCAACGAGTAGGCCTGCACCGGTGCTGCTCTCCCCCAGACAGGTCAGATTGACTTGAGGTCAGCCCGACACACCCTGGAAAATGACCGCCTGGCCTATGAGGCGGACCTGCATTGTGCCACCCATTGCGCCTGTACCGCTGACGGCCTAACAAGGCACCCCAATGGCTCGACCACCAGAGAGGAGGAGATCTTGCTAGCCCAGCTCGCTCTGGGCACTCTCCTTTCCTCCAGGCCTATCTCCACCGATTTGGGAAAGCAAAGCCCCCTAATTACAGAGGTGTGCCCCAGGACACCTGCCATCTCATCCTGGATTGCCCTACCCACGCTGCCACCCGACTTCAGCTCCTCATGCCGGGTCCCTCATTGGCCGTGCTGGGCGAGGGCGGCCCCCGGGTCCTTTCTTTCTTCCAAGAGGTTTGGGCATTAATGCACCCCTCGACCAGGAATAACAGTCAGGGACATAACAGAATATAGAGTGTTACCATGAATGTCGTGCCACCCACGGAAAGAAAGAGGCCGTGCTGGAGATGGTGAGCCTTTTCATACCTTTGGAGGAGACTATGGGGAGTTGCCCATTTGCTGGGCCTTTGCTAGATCTAAGGTGCTGTGTTCAGATTGCAGTTCACTTGGTGGATATGGGTTTTGAATCCAACTTCTAACATATATTTTGGATATGTTCCAATAGGTAAAATGCTGCCCAAAGATATAATAAATAGTTTAGTTTAAGTCTTTCTCAGAAAGTTAGTGAATATTTGTTTCCAAATATCAAATTTATTATCCAAATTGAGTAAGTGGAAAATTAAATTACAGGTATATAGCAATTACCTAAAAAAGTGGCGCTTTTTTGGCAATTCCCCCACATTCAGAACAAACCATATAAATAACTATAAAAGAATGACCTAGGAGGATTATCATTAATTAGATAATAATATCCCTTTAAAGTCATATTTATATAGTTGTTTATTATTTATATGGTTTGTTATGAATGTGGGAGAACTACCAAAGTGCCAAAAAAGCTTTAAAACAATTACACTACATTAAAAATTATGAAAGGCCTTGGAGTTATTCCACTATTTGTTAAGTTTACAATAGCACATATCTATATATTTTTACTTCTAACTGTGAATGTAAATGCACTGACTGTAATTGTATGGTTATCTGGTGTTTTAAAAAATGATATTATAAAACTGAATTTCCCACACTAAACATGTCTAGCTAAACTATTTCAAATATGTATTAAAATATGTTTCTAGATAAGAACAAAGTCTATTTGTGGGAACTGCAACTGCAATAATAAGATGTTGGCAGCCAAGAACAAAGTAGCAAGCTTTGTCAAGGGCATCAGCGATGGCAAGTGCTTCACCCTCGTCCCTCGATGGGTGCATACTGTGACTCGGCTGAGTGAGTGATGTGACTACCCACGAGGACAATTTTCCAGCCAGTATGGCAGCAGAAGGGTTTGATATTATGGCACTGACAACTGATAGTGTTTTTGAAAGAGCCAGAAGCCAATTCAAGTTGTCGACCAATCGGTAGCTAGGCAGGTAGGTTTGCATTTAAAAAATATTCCGACCAACGTATAAAAGAGAGCCTCGTAATAGATAAGAACGAAGTCTATTTGTGGGAACAATGACGAGGCTCTCTGAAACATAAAGAGAGAGCTCATAAGTAAT
>JAUYWV010077336.1:0-15588 GCA_032274565.1 Nematoplana nigrocapitula | reverse complement strand
CCCCCCCCCCCCCCCCCCCCCCAGGTTCCTACGCCTATGGGATTGAATTGTCAAAGTTTTTTATTAATTTGTATGTCGCCCTCGTTGCGTCGGAACAAGCTATTCGTACACTATAACTATACCTATACCTTGTATTAGGTTGTTCGGAAAGTTATGTCGGAAAGTGCTGTTTGCTGACTGCATGCGTCGCGATAAATCGATAATAATCCGACAAAACTTTCCGAACAACCTAACATATTTGTCACTTGACATTGCGCTGCAACAATCATATATAGTATACATTATAATACGACTACGCTCTTATGAGAACAAGACTCCAGTCCCCACTAAAAAATGTGTTCCTATAGCCAGAAAATTTATTTATTGTCCAAAGCAATTCTTTCTATCCAATTTAGTATATAAAAAAGGTTTATGTTCCCAGGCCCGTAGGCAGAGGGAGGGGAGCACGTGCTTCCCCCCCCCCCCGCCTTTCCTAATGAGCGCCTATTATCTGAGCATAAAGAATTTGTATAATGCTTTAATTTTACTGCCAGATTCAAATGTAAATGTTGGCGCACTAATACTTGTCTTTAAAAAAGTATGGTACCACGTGGCGAATGCTGTTCTATACACGTTTCAACATGCCAAATATCATTAACGTCAAAGCACTTTTTAAAATTTGTTTAAATTCATTTCTTTCAAATATACTTATTTACACACAGTTTTGATTTAAAAAGAAAACACATAAATTTACCATTTCTATTTTTTAGTAAAAAAAGCTTTGTGTACTAAGATGTATTATATACGTCAAAATGTTCTTACGTATGTAACGCTTATACTTTAAGGTATAAAACAAAAATATCTATCATATATGCAAAACGTAAAGGCAAAATATAATTCCATGCTGCCGCGCCACCAAAAATGATTGTTTGTTGCAAACTTAAATAAAAAACTCTTATTTTCCGAATTTTTTTGGATTGCGCCTTTCCTGACCATTTTTTTCAAATACACATATTTTAAAATTCTCTATAGAATGGTGCAGTCCTTTTTGGCATATGGGCTACATCGTTTTGGTGGCAGTGTTGTATCATTTTTATTTTAAAAAGTCTTATTTAAGTTCTATGGGCATATAATGATCTGATATTGTATACAGTTTCCTTTTTCAATAAAAAATTTCATATTTAATTAGTTTACTAAATTTAAACATTATAAAAAATGTCATAATATGCAGTATGTGAATGAATTGGCGCCTTTCACAAAAGTGCTCCCCCCTCCAAAAATTCCTGGCTATACGAGCCTGTGTTCCGCTACCCAGTAAATCCGCCAGAAATAGAAAATCGCCGTGTTCTTCAGCCATCGATATGTCTTTTTCTGCCATTTTCTGTCACACATACAATCACTTTTTGTCGAGTATGAATTCTGTATCCAAACGACAGTATATACTGTATAGTGCGAGGCATATATTAAACGCAAGCTATAAATTCAAAATTTTAATGTCCAATAATTAGAACTATAAGAATGTCGTAATTTTAAATTAGTGAGTCAAATTCTGTATTATTTCTGATACTGAATTGATTTAAAAACTTATATACCTTAAAATTCAAATTCATACATAGATTGCTAAATAGGTCACTTATAGTTTCTTACATGTGAAAAGGATTAATTTACTGAATTTACTAAATTGATTTCTTGAGTTTTGCAATAAACCTCCAAATGCTGTAAAGCCGTTAAGGACCAGCAATTTAACCGTTTACTCATTATGCGGATCTCTTCTCCCAGTGGTCCAATGGGGCAATCAGTGCTGCCGCGGACAAAACCGCTCTCATTGCCGATCTCCTAATTTGTCAAATTTCATTATCCGACCATTTTTCCTCCAATCCTCCACCCCTGACACCCCTGTCATTCCTTGTCCTCCTCCCAAATCCCAGTTGATGTCCAGGGTTGACCAGCTCCTGTAGATAACAATGAGCTTTAATGAGACTTCATGGTCCCTCCCCCGGGTCTGCATGGATTGATACATGTCGACACATCAACAACTTGATTGACCAACATTCCGTATACAGCTGTCGTTAGATGTTATTCCGCGTCAGACGTCGGCTTCCTCTTGCCCAGTTTTTCCACATGCCCAGTATTTTATTCGTTATCCCACAGAGGTAAGACGCCTTTTTGATGTTGTTGTTAAGCGCCAGGATTGGGTCGGGACTTTTTCTTGAACGTCTTCCACATTCCGAGGATCGTTTTAGGGAACCTGCACAAGTCTGTCTCGCTGTTGATGTTGTTCTCTCTCCTGAATAACTCATTCTTGGGGCACCTGATGAGAATATGTTCTGTGTCTCTTCACTCTCTTCTTCACACCAGCGCCATAGGTCGTCTTTCTCCAGTCCGATTCTCTTCTGTAGCTTCCGAGTTCGGTCGAATGCCCTACTGTAAACCTTCTAGAGCTCATCGCATCGGTCTTGTCCCAATCTTTTTCATATTTGACTCCTCTGTCTCCATATATCAACCTACTATTCTCATGTTTCCATTCTTTCTTTATTAGACTATTCCTTATTCTCACTTACGCTAAGTCCTAGGATCATTCAACCTCTTTTTGACTGAGTTTGGCAGCTTAATTAGCAATCTTATCAGCTTTTTCGTCGCCTTTCAACCCACAGTGGCTATGAACTCGCACACCAGATCTATGAAATTTTCGTTGTTGTTCATTTCTTCAGGTAGGTATTGTGCTTTTGCTATCAGATGGTTGTTTGTTTTGCTGATGTTTCTGATTGACTCTATCTGTTACTATTCTGGCATTCTTCCACTTGTTGTTGTTGTCCTTCAGCCACGTCAAGGCTTCATTCAGCGCAACCATCTCTGCCTGGAAAGAGGAATATAGGTTTCCTGTTGGTCTGGCTATACTTTCGATGATTTTATGATTATCTGCATCTCCTGTTGTGAAGTTAAATGCTGTTGCTCCTTTTCTGTTCCTTATTTAGCTGACCCATCTGTGTAGATGATAACATATTGTACTCGCTGTTGTCTCTCAGTCTTTCGACTGCTAGTTTCAGGTTAATTTTTCGTTCCTTTCTCTCACTCTCTCTTCTGTATTGATATTATGCCTGCAACTATTGTTTCGTTGTTTTAATACTTTTGGGAATTTCGCTCTCTTAATCTATCCGCATACTTTCTCTAGTTATCTAGTTCTTCTCTCACCTTTTGTCTCCATCATCTCTTCTTCAGTCTTTGTTTAATGGTCTTTTCTGGCATGATCTTTCTAGGTTTACTATATATTATAATCTGAGGCTCTTTTCTACAGTATAGCTGTATCGCTCATTCTCTTCTTGAGCTTCTTTCAAGTTCTTAGATTCCTGCTTCTTCTAATACCGCCTCACTATATATGAACTGTCTACTGCTCCTACTATTATTGTGATCGGATGAGATTAGGCGGCACCGCCGTCAGAGGAGACAGAGCTCCCGCAAATACGAGGCCACTGCCACGAAATACTTCGTGCTCCGTGCAGGGTCTGCTCATCCTCTCCACAGCGGGGACTAGGTGGATTCATCTTCGGGCAAAAACCGGCTCGCAGCCTACAATACCCGCTTATAAGACGCGCGATCAGCATCTCTGCCTGCCGGAATAGGCCCGCCGGTCTGTCTACATAGGCGCAGCCGAATATACTCGGCGAGTACGCTGAAGAACCAGTTTGGGATCCTTGATTTTTCACTCAATAAGGGCTCTAGTCGCCCCGAAAGACACCGTGACAGGGTCCTGTGAGCCATCATCCTTCCTGTTAGTGACCTCATTTTCCTGAAGTCAGCAATGACTGGGGATTCATCGTAGGACAACGGCGCCCTCAATCCGTATCAAGTCTGATGACAACGCCCAATTCTTGGTTGCAGAAAGTCGTCCCACTGATCAGCGCAACCAAGACAGACCGGCTGTTGAACCAGATCAAGTACCTATATAGCGACCACACCCCGACCCTCATTTGCGCGTCTGAAAGATTCCGTCTTTTGGATTCTAAGCAAGACGTGCTCAGCATACTTCTTCTCTCTTTCTCTCTCTTGGCATCACCTGCATCTATCCCCGCGTTTTCCAGCCCTATCCTTAGTCTTAGATATAGCTCCCTAACTCGGTGGAATGACTTCTTACTCTGTGACTTCATTCCTTGAACATCGAAGGAAAGAGAACTATACTGAGAGCCATGATCGTCGACATCTTGAATGGATACGACACCTAAAGAGTGTGTGTGTGTGTGTGTGTGTGTGTGTGTGTGTGTGTGTGAGAGAGAGAGAGAGAGAGAGAGAGAGAGAGAGAGAGGGAAAGTTGTGTGTCATTTCTTTATCGTTTGTGTAAGATTTCTTTTAAAATGAATTAAAATGTAATGCATACATGAAAATAGAGTCAGCAATTGAATTGTGCCCTTATTGCTAGTGATATTGCTTTGCTTACTGTACATTCCAAGCTAGCACACGCATTTAACATTATTAGTTAATGATCTTTGTATCCTTTCATACATACAGGTTTTTTATTATTTTGACAAGATTCACTTATACAGTATAGATATCTTTCAACACTACATACACATTTGTCTTCACACTTGTGCAGTATAGAGAACCGACACTTCATCTAAAATCTTCATTTATTTACCCTTATCACACAGTAAATGTCTACACGGATAAGACAGGCCTTCTGTTGCCTCCCTCGCCCTTCTCCGGAGCCGTTGCCCATCCTCTGCTCACCCCGTCGGTCGCTCAACTCCAATTCTTTCCCAACTTCCCACCTCGCCATCCTCCGCCACATCCCGTTCCTCCTCCTCCTCCACCACCACCCTTCTTTTCCTCGTTGAGCCTACCATCAACGGCATTCAATGCCATCAGCAATTCCACCAGTAGTGCAGCCTCTGCCGGCGCTGTCTCTTCTTCCGCCAGTCCGCCATCTTCGGCACTTCGCCACCGGTCGGCGGCGTCCGCGGCATCCCCTATGCTCCTCTGCCCAGGCAACGGGGCAGCTCTTCCAAACCACCCAGCAACTCCCACCGGCAAGTCCTCTCTGACCGCCTCCCAGCAACGTCTGTCTTCTCCAGATGTGATGGACAATTCGACCTTTCCCATTAACCTCACGTTAAAATCGGGATTCAAGATGGCGGCGCCAGAGACGAAGGAGGAGGAGGCGCAGAAGCTGTCAGCAACAGCGATGTTGCTTTACCGGCAACCTCAACCGATGCCGTTGCTTACTCGATCACCGATGGAAGATAAGAGCTTCTGGCTTCCCCATCAGAGACCGACCCCGCCGCCACTTCCAAGAGGACCTCCAGCAGCTTTCTTGCTGGATCGTCGTCAGCAACTCATCGAACAAGAGGAACCTATGGATTTGTCAATAGCAACGCCGACTCCAGTCTGGGAGGAGGAGGAGGGATCAGTGAATCTCCAGCAAGGACAGAGAGGAGACTTATCCCCTGTCGGGGATACATCGACGGAAAATGGCGGTGCAAAAAGGTAAGTTTCATCTTGTCTATTCCATATCACTCTTCTCTGTTTCTCGGTCTGCCTGTCACTATACTATGTACCGGTCTTGATACTCTGGCAAACCATTCCTCCAGCGAAAACATAAATGCCTCCCAAAAACAGTTCAATAAGATGAATATGGTCAATTATAGTTTACTGACGTGCAGTTATATTTTATTTATTTGCATACTACTACAAGTAGCATGCTTTAGAATTCATATGTAAATGATTTGATGGTATATAAATTTCTGTCGCAAGGTCCCCAGTTCCACCCATAAGATCCGGCATCAAACCAAACGAACCCTTTCGGGTCGCTAAGCACTCGATTGACACAGCTGTCAACCAGGGACGAGGGAATTTTATTAAAACTCGAGCCGGGACTCGAACCCACCAACCTCACCACGGCAGTCGACCGCTTAACCCCCTGAGCCACTTCGTCCCGAAATAGTTTTACTGGAAATTAAAAAAAGGAATTCATTTAGTTAGTTATTCCGCTAAAGTAAGCAAAAAGTAAACGAAAGTCTAGGGTGATAGATAAAAACGAGTCTTTTTAATAAACAACAACACAATGTATTTGTAAACAAAGTTTTAAAATAAACAGATGTAGCCATTCATCAACAGTATTTGTGGTATATTTTACTAATACAATGTGATAAGATACTAAAGTCAAACATAAGGTCCTGAATGGTCGCAAATCACATCTTGTCAATGACAATGAGCTTTCAGCTTCTCAAATTGTCGGCTCATGTTTCCCTCATTGTTTCTTGCAAGAGCTTCTTTGAGGTATTGTCGAAGACTGTCGGATGTACCAAATGCAATTCCACTTCTCTCCATCTCCAATTTTGGGGAAACGAAGCGGTCCAAATTGTTAGTATCAGGTGAGTAAGGATGTTGTTTGAGGAGAGTACAGTTCCTGGAGACAAGGAAATTGGTGGTGTCTGCGGAGACACGAGGACGAGCGGTGTCGTGGAAGAGATTTGCGCTTTCCCCAAGTGACAATCTGCTTCATATTAATTATCTCATGCGCTCAATCAAATTCGTTCGTTCGTCAGAAATTGGTCGCCCGCTTCATGGAACTCTCTCAAAGCATACTCTACTCCCATCTCTGAACTCTTGAACAATTGTTCGCGCTGTTCTGAGATGACATCATTCACCCGCAAGCATTTCATATGATTCGACAAATTTCTGCTTCTGGTAAATTGTTTCTACTTCGACTTTCAATAAAAAAATATATATCTCGTTTGGAAATGTCTATCTGGCGATTTCGATTTTTGACTTTAGCAAAATTCACATTTCAATGATACTACTCCAATGACGAACTTGATGTTTTCGAAATCATTATGATCTAAGTGAGACATTCTTTGAGTGATCGTGTGACTGCACAACTACAGTAGAGAGTCCTTTCAGACTGACCCACTCCTGCCTAAACGGGCAAGTATCGTGTGTGTGAGAGAGAGAGAGAGAGAAAAGCGAGTGAGCAGAGAGAGAGTTAAAAATACTTCTATTGGAAGCTGATCGAAACTTAGTCGCCGGTGTTCATATTTCTCCAAATTTAGAGTCAACCCTTGTCCATAAAATATAATTTCCGTTTTGAATTCGTTCCGAATTTTCGTAGTCAACTCTTTATGACATACCTATGTAATTAAAAATTTTCCTTTCGTGCTTTCAAGAAAGCTTCAATTTTAATAATCGTTACGTAGTAGTTATTGTCCGTTCTTCCACAATGCCATTCAAAATTCTCTCTCTACCATTCAGATCGAGGCGTTTGCCAATTAAGACGAGATAGGATGGGTTATCCCCATTCCCGCCCTCTTTTTTATCCGATATACTCTTATCCGCCATCAATTTTCCCCCAAGTGTCTTCTTACTACTTACTAAGGCGCTGGCAGTAGTATAGCTAATAGCCTGTATTCTTTTTGTTGGAGCGATAAAAAATAAGGCGAAATACCAGATAAGAAAATCGACTTTTTGCCTCCACGCACTCATTTGCAGCGTCTAATCATTGCACAATAAATGTTCAAAATATGGTGTAGGAACTTCCTTATAGCTGTCTCGAGGTTTGTGGCGTGCTTATATTCATTTCGGGTTTACTGTCAGATATTTTTCAAATTTTCTCCAAAACTAATTTATTGCATTTATTTTAAACTAAACAGAATGCCTACCTTATATTTTTATTGAGTGTAACAAAAACCGGTCGTTTCCGAATATTCCCCTATTTCATTGATTAGTTTCGCCAAATACAAGCACGCTGCTGGGAGTTAATACTAGATCAATAAACAATTTAGATATTTCATTAGGAGCAATCACTTCTTGGTAGTTAGTCTTCATCTTCTTTTCTCTCTGTCTTTTAATCTATATACATTCGTAATGTGACTTGGTCCTTCAGAGAGGTTTATAATTCAATGCCACTGCTCTTTCACTCGGAATTCTGATTTGATTCATCTTCATTTCGAGCTTTGGAAATACAGTATTATGTTTGCTTCTGGAGAGCAGGGGGAGCTTATGGAAGAATGATAGCATCTTGGAAGCAATAAAGTTTCTGATCACATTTGATACATGTAGCCGAGCGTTGTCATGTAATTAAAAAGTGGAGGAAAAAAGTATATTATTAACTGATAAGACGATTTAAATACATACAAAACACACAGAGAATTATATGAGATACTCGAACGTCCACAAAAACAACTTGATGGAAGACTTCTAAATAAAAAATATGAGGCACCACTGTTCACCAACGCCGTGTTTATGTTTTGTTTCACCTCCTTAATCTGGATACCTTCCTTGATGGGGAGTTCATTCAGACCAGCACACTATTCCAGTACTCGAAAAGTAGTGGCTGGCATGTACTATGTGGTTTTTCAATTTTCATCTGTATGGGTGCCATGGTCCGTTTAAGTCCTTTCGAAACTACCAAAACTATAGGTCATTTTATACCTGTTCTTAATATTCGATCTTACGTCGCAGTCGACCATAGTCCTATTGCCTTTCACATTATTGATTGATTTGTTGCAACACATCTCTAAATTGCAATTACTGATTCAGACCACATTTGTACATAACTTAAACGTGAAAAACATACTGTAGAATTCCACAACAATCGATCATTAATAACAACGAGGAATCAATCATTTTAAAATTATTGATTGCTTTTTTAACTAATGAATATATACAAGAAGACTTGAAAATTGAATAACATTGAAATTATAAAGTTGACATTGTAACTGGAATTCGCGTCAAAATCCAAAGAAAAGAAACACGACTGTTTGATTCCAGTCATGCCAAGAGAACGAGATTGTATCGAAACAAAAAAGACACAACAACACAGTGTTTGCCTTAAAAGCAACACTGCGCGTCAACTTTCCGCGAACGCGACTGCGGAACCCTCGCACAGCACACTGTCCGTCATCAAACAAACTCTGCACGAATGTCTCAAGTCCGCGCCAATGAAACACCCGCGCAGCGCGCTGCTCGTCATTAAACAAACGCTATGGGGGGCACAGGGTCCGTTTTAGGGGCTTTCTAGACACTTTTAAGACTGCCAAATCTTAACGTCATTTTATACCTGTTTGCAGTACGACTCGACTGTGCAGCGAACAGTATTCGGGGCAGAATCGACGGAAGAGCGCCAATCGACGGGGCAACCGGGACCTTCTTCACTGTCCGGCCCCCGGATGTGACGGGATGGGACACGTGTCCGGGAACTATGCCACCCATCGGAGTCTGTCCGGTTGCCCCAAAGCTGACAGGGCCATGATTCAGGCCTGCCACGTGGAGCAAAAGTAATTTTTTTGTGTTTTATATCAGTAATTTCTGTTCTCCAAAAGCAGCTGTAGCCCTGAAGCTATTAGCGATCAGTGGCATTGAGATGGCGGTGCACAGTGTGCTAAAACAATACAGAGAGGGAGAATTAGAGAAGGAGAGTGTTTAAATACAAGTAGTGAAAGAATGAGAGAGAGAGAGAGAGAGAGAGCAAAATGGAGTAATAGAAAGAGAGTCAAGTTGGAGAAGTAAAAAATACCGGAGGGGAAGAGAAAAAGGGAGATAAGAGAGAAGGTAGGACTAGAGTTAGAGAAGACATAATGAGAGGAGAGTGAAAAGAGAAAGAGAGAATAATAGGAAAGAGAGCGAGAGAAGAAGAAGAGAGGGAATGCGGTGATGAGGTAAGTGAAAGTTACAGGATGGTGAGAAAAGAAGGTTATTATATATATGAATAAATGAAACTCAGATTTCACGCATTAATTAGTAAAATCGATTTAAATATTTATTTTTTCAATACTAACTGATCAAATAACTATATTTTCAAGACAATTTATTGAACTTAAGGTAATTAAAACTCGATGTGAGATCCTTCTTGTTGCAACACAACTTAACACGAATATAGAAATCCACTAAGCACTGCTACGAGTGTCATTGTCATTTTTTGAAAACGCACACTTTGAGATCATAGATGTTTTGAGGCTTCTACCAGTAGACAGCTTTTTGCGTGGTCACGCAATCGTTTTTTCGTCTCAACTAGTAACCTTTGAATATCTGGCAACGCCACAGAACTGAATAGGGCAACACATCGTTCTACAGCATGTTGAGGTAGGGCAGGCCTTCACAGTTTCATCGAGGAAAAGGGCGGTCCTATGAAACCGGCTGTCCAAATGGTGACCTTGAGCTTTCCGATTGCAGTGAAGATGTTCGAAGAGCAGAGTGGGGATTTCGAATATGCTCGATTTGCGAGAAAGAGAGATGTGATAAACTGAAAACAGGTCACTCTATTGACGTTCCGGTCCTACCCATGCGCGAAGGACCACCATGCTGGGCCATTCTGCGTCCCTCATTCTCCAAGGGGTATCTCCTATCTCCTGGGGGCTGGAGTCGTGACTTTTCCTTTGATTATACATAGGCGAAGACAAAGCTGAAAAGCAGAAACGATGTCATTTTCTAATTTTCTAAAAACATTGAAGTGCTTGCTCCCTCTTTCCTGCATTTTTATGGTTATATAGGTAACAGTAATACGCGGAAACCAAATGCTCCCAGTTTAAAGCCAGTTCAGACATTTTATTTCTCTATTTGATCAAATGCCCGTCCAAACTGCTAATTCCATCGCTAGTTCGCGGACGCCAGTAACTTAAGAAGCCTTACAGCTATCTAATAACACTCTCTAACTTTGAGAGGAATTTGTTGCAGATTTATTTAGCTGACATGGTAAATATCTTCGTGACGCTGTATGTAGAAGAAACCCTTCCATTTCCCTCCGAAACATCTCGCATCCCAGTTCGGAGCCGAAGTTTTGAGAGTTTTCACTGCAGAAAATTCAAATCCAGGTCAGTTAACACTAAGGGGAAGAAAGATTCCGACTTCACTATTCCTTGACAATAAGTTTCAGAGAAATTTTATTTTTTCGACTTTCATATGTTCCTTCTCATTTCATTTGACAGCTAAATTGTTGGATTGTGAAGAAAATATAGCATTAATAGTGTTACCATATTGCTAGAATTCGTCTTTCGATATAGTCTTACTTTCCTTAATTTTGTATCTGTGTTTAAGCATAGTTCTTCTTTGTTCTTGCCTGCAAGTAGTAGGAGATAACGCCTCTATGTGCCTGGCAACGACCTTGTTTTTACGGTTGCCAAGGGAATTCCCTGACGTCATAACTAGATCAGTCAATCTGGGGCCGCACGTCATTAGTAGGTCAAAATCACGCCTACTCAGTTTCGGTTTCGATTTCGGGGACGCCTTTTCTCTAGAGTTTACTGATCGCCTATTACTAAATCGTCATGGCAACGAACAATCAAGGTCGTTGCCAGGTACAGAGAGGCATGTGCTGATGACTCCCTTGTTGTTATCCACTCCTCGTTGAATACAGATGTAGCACACCGGGTTGCGACGGCTCCGGTCACGTGACGGGGAATTATTCCAGTCACCGCAGCGTGTCAGGGTGTCCACGAGCTCGCCGAACGAAGAAATCCCACTCACAAGAGGAGCTGGGATCTGAGAGCGGTCATGGAATCAGCAGGTAAGGAAACGAACCATGAGATGAAGCATCATTGTCTATCGTAACTTTGCGTCGTACATTCTATACACTATACTGCTTGACTTCATGCATGGTCGTCCAGAGATGAAATCGAGCAGTTTGTGAAAAGCACGAACTAAGCGTGGTCTTCTCCTTCATCATTGGCGGATAGCGCACCATCTGAGGTCTGTCACATGTATACATACCACCACACAAACTTTTTCAAAACTGGTTATTAATTTTTGTTTTACGCTCTGAACTACTCATGCACTACTGAAGGACGCTGAATTTTCATGTGAGAATGATGCCAATAAAAGGTCATTCTCTATCCTACGACAACCGGTTTCCACCGTTCCACAGTCATTTTCCAGTCAATTTAAATATCGCGGGTACAAATTCTAACAAAAACCATTTACGGAAAAATATTAAAACTATTATAAGAAAAAGTTTAGGAAACGATGCATTTCTATTAGTTAGAGACAAATTTAAAGATGGCTTCTGTATGCTCTGAGAGCGATCACCAATTGGGGGGTGATCTACTTGGAGATCAAATGGCAGAAGTCATCTTTAAATGTTCCTTTAACTAATAATTGTGCATTTTGTTTCCTAACAGTTTTTTAATGATAGTTTTTATTATTTTTCCGTAATACTTTTTGTTTGAATTTGTACCCGCGATATTTAAATTGGCTTTAAAATGACTGTGGAACTATTGAAACTGGTTGCCATTAAATACATGTTTGGTAAGAATCCAATGATATAGATTATCGTTATCCTTAGCAATATACGAGATCATATTCTGCGTGATATGGAGGATTTATTATCAGCTGCGTACGGCGATTCTACTAAAAAATGGGTTTGAATTCTCATTTAAAAAATTCGAACAAGTTGTCTGCCTCCGATCCTCAAGAAGTGACGCATTTCGAAACGAAGCTTCCCTTTTTTTATGTGTATGGCTCTGGGCCAATCACATCTCACGACCTCTCGGCCAAAGACTATAGGTCCTATTGTGTGTGCACGTGGTTTGTGGTGTGCGTGGGATTAAGACTTCTCTTGGCTTCTAGAAGAACACAACAAATATACATGTGATTGAGTACGGTCGTTCTATCACTCATATCAATTTTATTTTTTGGAAGAGGCGGTGTATCATTGCAGGGAAACTTTAGAACTTCACTACAAACGGCAAAAAGTAATCTGAGCAGCGGCATTAATTGTATGAAATATCATGAGAAGAAATATTTCCTATTGCTCCAGTTGGATAGTAATTTTGGATCAGATTACTTTTATAATTTGTACTCAGGTTCAAGATCGCTTAATTTCTTTCTATAAGCTACGTACTGTAATTATGAACAAAGAGCTCCGAGATATAGAACTTGCAAATGCCGCGCTCCACAGTAGCAGCACTCCGGTGGAGAGCTGGAGACAGCGCTGGTAGACATAGTGGTGGTCGGGGAGGGAACATGACGCAAATGATGATAATTGACGCCAATAGCCGAAACTCCTGGAACACCTAACAGAGTGACTGGAGAGGGACAGCTCCGGAAAGAGAGAGAGAAGGCATAAAGTAAAGTACAGAAAGATAAAAAGAGAGATAAAGAGAATGAAAGAAAGAAAGAGAAATAGGAAAAGGGAGAGAGAATAAAAAAGAAAGAAGGATAAGACATGAGATATAGAGAGAGAAGGGGATAGAGAGGGGATGAGAGAGAAGAGGAGAGAGAGAAAATAGAGAGAGGGTGAGAGAAAGAAAGAGCTAGAGAAAAGTGGAGAGAGAGAAAAGAGAGATAGAATAGTTAAATAGAATAGAAGAGAAAGAAAGAAAGAGAGATAAATGAGTAAAAAAGAAAGAAACAACGAGAGAGAGAGAGAATGACATATAGAGAAAGAGAGTGAGAAAAAGGAGAGTTATTGAATGCTGTTGATAACAAATCAGCTCCAATTGTACGTTTTCTAGTTTGCTAGCCATCCAGATACAAGAGGAGTGAGCCATCTGAATTACTAATTGCCGTCACGAAAAAGCCGGTTTTCCTTACATTTCCCTCCTCCTCCATTTCTTCTCAATATCTCTTGCTCTAACCAGCAGCTGAAATGCATACATCGCAAAGAAGAAGCTAATTGCCCAATATACTTAGATAACAGGAAATTAGCCATGAAGGCAGATTGAACACAGAGAGAATATCTGTAATTTGCCAGCAATGTCATCATCATCGTCAATATAGGCGTTACCGATGCACCTCCAGTTCAGGTACCTATCCAAGTTCGTAGACATAGTGAGAGGGAAAGAGTAGTTACTTGACGATGAAGAAAGAAGCTGAAGCTAAGTTTCAAAAGACATTGCGGCAGCCCATTTCACCTGAGGAGAGAGAAA
The DNA here is from genome assembly GCA_032274565.1 of Nematoplana nigrocapitula. Classification (NCBI taxonomy): domain Eukaryota; kingdom Metazoa; phylum Platyhelminthes; order Proseriata; family Nematoplanidae; genus Nematoplana; species Nematoplana nigrocapitula. Next base: position 1,759 of record JAUYWV010077336.1, on the reverse strand, counting down.
GACAGAGAGGTGGTGCTAGGGAAAGGGGCGGAGGGTTCTAATATACCCTTTCCAGCCCGCACATTAACTATCAATGAAAACCGTATTTCAGTCAGGTTTATAGTCTAGAATTTGATAGTCAAAGTGGTTCATGTGCCTGTCTTCCCATTTTTTCTTTTTCTCCTCCTCCAAGCACATTGACTAGTGTCGAATTGCTGCAGCAGGAAATTCCCAATTTACTGCCAATCAAACTCTTTCGCTATCTCATGTTTGCCAGTAATTTCTAAACAAAAAAAACGTGCGCCGCTGCTCCATGAAAATTGAATTTTTTTTGTTGTTCATCTTTTCCAAATTCGCTCGACCCTTCAAATGGACTGTTTCTACTGTCTCCTCATAATAAATCACCTCCGCCTCTTCCTTTGAACACAAATCTCCCCCCCCCCCTGGATCTATGTGCTTTCCTGTTAACCTAAACCGGTCAGGTCTCCATGTTGACTAACCAGCGGTAAAATGAATTTAAATAAAAACTGAGCGATCGGTTTTAGAGCGCGATTAATTACAGATTAATAAGAAAATAATTTTCATGTCGCCACCTCCTCCCATCTACTCCTTTCTTGTCGAACCTTTTTTGGAAGCAGAAAAAATAAAGAAAAAAATAAACATGATGTGTGCGTGTGCGCGCTGCGGACATTGGACAGACACACAAAGATGTTTTGACGGTTTGTTCCTACCTCACTGGCAGTGGTACAGTATGTGATCAGTTAGACAGAGCCAAGAGCACCAACAGATTTGCCCTTCTGCTTGCGAAAAAGCATTTGTGAATTATTTTGAGGGAAAAGTCAATGAAACAGGATACATTGCAAAATATTTCTTATCGGCACGTCTTTTATCGGACAACTACAGTATAAAATATATCTATAAACAATACATAATTCTCGAACTTCGTTAACAGTCTAAAGACGTTGTAAAAGTTATTATTTATGTGAAAAAGTTAATTGAAAAGACTTCACGACTTTGTAAAGTTTTGCGGACAATTAGTTCTAAAGTGCGCTACCTGATGGTTCCGTTCAGTATTTTTTACATCGGGTTATCCTTTCTATAGACTGTATAAAGGTTCTTTCTCATTTTCATATATGTATTTTTTATAGTTTCAAACTGAGAAGCTTTACGATGAATTTTCGGTTGCCCCATGCAGCCGCCTTCTCGTGGCGGGATGTCCCTACGGTCTCTCTCTTTTCTCTCTTTCCCCAGGGAGTTTGAGACAGACATATGGAACTTGTGGGTCCTCCAAATATTTATTTTAAATCATCCTATCTCCCATTTATTGCTAATTTACAAATTATTTTAATATATTCTAAATATTCCGTCTTCACCTGGTTTCATGTTCGACTTCAACTTGATTGCCTAAATCTGTCAGCAAAGTGCAACCTCTAGCTTCTCTACTAACCTTTGTAAACACCTACCAAAATAACAAAATTACAATATTTTATCTTTTTTAAAAAAACATTCTTTTCTAATTTATCTGTCAGCGCAAATAAAAATCTAATAACAATTCAAATATATTAATGTGTTGAGAGGAAATTGTCCACCAAAAAAGCTTTCTTAATAAACAAATATTTACATTTCCCGTGATTTCTAATAAATAATTTGTTTTCATTTTACGCCAGTAGTAATGTATACCCACGCTTAACCGCGAGCAAAGAACCCCCCCCCCCACCCCCCCTTCCAGCTGTAACTCGTTTCCGACTGACTCACTCACCGACCGTTGAGTCACCTGATG
>JAUYWV010077226.1:0-15590 GCA_032274565.1 Nematoplana nigrocapitula | reverse complement strand
TTTCACCACTCGTGATTTATGTCACACTCGGCCTTCGGCCTCGTGAGACAGTAAAACACTCGTGGCGAAAACCTTCTACTGGTCATTCGATGGCATAAAGTACTATTTTCTGCTCTGATATCGAAATATTCTCGCACATTGAATAGAAATCGATTAAGTCTATGATTACATCTGAAGAACGTCGTTAAATTAATCTTTGTATATTTGTTATCAGTTCGCGGATTTTGTTTATAAAACGGAATTGAAACAGCATGGCCGTTGGAAGAGTATACGAGCGTTTGTGAACTGTATACGTTGCAAGCTCTAACGACACATTTTCCAAAGCTTTTGGCGCCTTTAGCAGAAATTGTATTAAAAATATTAAAATCTAATTCTACGTATAAATATCGGTCTAATGACTGAAAATTATTCATATTAAAGGTTAATTAATAATATTAAACTCACTGTGAATGTTTATTGCAAAATACACAGCGAAATATTTGAAATTGGCGCTTGGAATTTTGTTTATATTGGAATATAATTAAACACAGCATTCACCCCGTACTGTAACTCTATTGTTCGACATGTTTTATTGTATTTATCTATTATAAAATGCTTCTTACCAATCACTCAATGGACTTACTGAAAGCTTTTTATAATGGATGAAAACGATAAACATGTCAAAAAATAAAGTTATTTTAATTATATGTTAATTAATGTAAACAAAAATCCGAGCGCCAATTTCAAATATAATATTGTACGCTGAATTGCTGTGCATTTTCAATAAACATTGACGATGTGTTCATCATTAGTAATGGACCTTCAATATAAATAATTTTCAGTAATTAGATCAATATTTATGCGTAGAATTTGCTTTTAATATTTCTAAGATGGTTTCTTCTGGGGATGCGAAACGATAATAGCGCGAATTTTGTTTTGGAAAATCTGTCGATAAATGTGTCACTAAATGTGTCGGTAAATGTGTCACTAAATATGTCGGTAAATGCGTCACTAAATGTGTCGGTAAATGTGTCACTAAATGTCTCGGCAAATGTGTCACTAAATGTGTCGGGTAAATGTGTCACTAAATGTCTCGGCAAATGTGTCACTAAATGTGTCGGTAAATGTATCGGTAAATGTGTCCACTAAATGTGTCACTAAATATGTCGATAAGTGTATCGGTAAATGTGTCGGCAAATGTGTCACTAAATGTGTCGGTAAATGTGTCACTAAATGTGTAGGTTAGTGTGTCACTAAATGTGTCGGCAAATGTGTCACTAAATGTGTTAGTAAATGTGTCGTTAAATGTGTCACTAAATGTGTCGGCAAATGTGTCACTAAATGTGTCGGTAAATATGTCGCTAGTGTTTGTTTGCTACGTGCATACATTGACAATACAGTTAGCAAGAAAATCAATAAAACCAGCGACACGTTTCAGAAAACTGCAGACTCACTTCAGAGGACGTACGGAGAAGATTTGAACGGAACGATCAGAATTGGGAGAGAAGGAAAGAACAATGCGGTGCAAAATGCCTATCATGTAAAAATATCACAACTCGGAAAAGGCTGAATGTGCACTACTATAAGCTTAACTGAACCATTTTATGTGGACACACTTTACGTCAAATTATCTCCCGTACTTTTCGGGCAGCACATCTCTGCATGTGAGTGCCACTACATCTCTTCTCGATGTTCCCAGATCTTTCCGACAGATCCTTTGTTGTGTATAACTTCAAGTGAAAGTGCACTGCCAATCACATTGGAGAGTCTTTCCAAAAAATCAAAGAGCGCATCCCAAATGGTGGCTATCAACGTCAGCACTTCCCCGCGGTGAAACATCATCATCAACAGCGCGCAATTTTATCAAACACTTTGTCCATTGTGCTTATCGCCTTGCTGTGGTTCCCTGCACAAACAATGTATTCACTGGCATCTTATCCGAACCGCCCATTGTTGCTCTTCTATTCAACTCTCGGGACCACATGTGCTACCTGATCAATTGTTTTTTGTTTTAATAAATATCTGTTATTTGCCAGTTATCATTTTTTATTGTTTTATACGGATGATAAATTTTCATACTGTACATACTGAAGATTGATAAAATATAATAAATATTGAAAAGCAGTATTTAAGGACGTAAATTATTACATAACATTAATCCAACGGACTGTTAGATCCCAGTATTCTCATGATCACCTTGGTATAGTTCTTGACCTTTCCTTTCTTTAGTGTTCTTCTTTCGAAAATGGGGAGAGTTGTTGAGACGACGGCGACGACTCTCAGACGCCAGCACTTTCATTTCATGGCATGTACTGTACATATACTCTCGAAGGGCCAAAATCTTGCTGTGACCAGAGACCCCCTCTAAATTGTGGCCTTGCGAACAACGGTGCTTCGTCTTTTCCTAACATTTTCAATTAGTGTAGAATTTCTTGTTGTTTTGTTTTAAATAGTAATAATTGTTTGTGATTTTTCAAACTTTTCGACTGTATTTACGTTTATCCATGTGGCATTTATTCTGACTCTTCTTTTAACCTCAAACTTTTGTGATCTTTCAATTTTTTATCTCATTGTTGAAAATGGAAGCGCGTTTAATTTATGTATAACAAACTATCTTGTTTGTTTTGCATCTCAAGATGTGTTAATTAACCTATCAATAAATTGACAGACTTTAAATTATAAATTTCCCTATTCATTTTACTGAATTATTTAAGCAAAGAAAACTATTCGTTTCACAACGTAGATTATTTGGCATTAGAACAACAACAAAAATTCTAAGAAGAAAAGATAAAACCATGCCGAATTTAAACATGCATTATCAAAATTTCCCAACAGGTTTCGGACGCAATATCCATTATCAAGGGACACGTAACATTTTTTGAAATGACTAACAACAGAAAATAGCAAAGTCGATTAATTAAAATAAGCAATACGAAGTAGTATGGAAAACGGCTGCGCCTTTATTTTTGTGTGAATTGTTTAATGGCGGGGATTTCAGTCTTAATGAATAGAGCCTCCTTGATCGAGAGTTCCAAATTATCCTGAGCCCCGAATGCAGCTGATTCGATATTGGGCTATGCTTTGCATGTTTGGGAGGCACCAAACGACACTCAGTGGATAGAAGAATTAGGGAACACAAGAGAGAAATTCGAGTGCAACCAATTCGCATATTCAGACCTGCGATGCTCGTACGGGAAGCACAGCCCAATATTTATTTGCATACTACTAGAAGTAGTATATTCTGGAAGTCATGTATAATTATTTGATGGTACTTGAAAGGATAGAGTGATTTTCTGTCTCACGGTCCCCAGCGCCACCTGTAAGATCCGGCATCAGACCAAACGAACCCTTTTGGGTAGCTAAGCACTCGATTGACACAGCTGTCAACCAGGGACGAGGGAATTATATCATAGTTCGAGCCTGGACTCGAACCCACCAACCTCACCACGGCAGTCGACCGTTCAACCCACAAAGCCACCTCGTAAATTTAAGAGTCCGAATTCCATGGCGTCGGTTCTAGTTTTTGTTTTGAGCGGTTTGTGACTTCAGCCGTTTCCTGACCTTCCTGTGGATAGTATAGTTTCGGAGAGGGACTTAGTCTGTGTTTGAGCGTTTTTCGTGTAGGGATAATACATATTGTATCTAAGTTCAATTAAGCATAATGTTTAAAATTCAGTCAACAAAGTAAGTAATAATTTTTAATTTATTGCATAAAAATATCTCAATAAAATTTACACTAACTATCAATGTTAAATATACTTTATAACAATATTCCAACAAAACATATTTTCAGTCGCTGCACAGCTGACTCCATATATTCTCAGCGGTCACTGAAAAATTTTAAAATTGCATCCACTAAACGATCCATTAAAATTGAAGTGGGTATCATTTTTCACTTATTCCCTATTTTCACTGTTTTTGAAAATTCTCCACTGTAATTAATGAATCTTAGCTTTCTTCGACACATGTCGAATAGATACATGGTTTGATGAGCTGCTCATGTGCAGGGTAGAAGCCATCTCCGGAATTTCGGGATCACGTTGCTTCCTGTTGTACCGTTCTACACTTATAGACGATTTTGTATCCAGTCATTGAGCAGATTTGTATGTTCTTTCAACACACTAGCCATCGTATCACAGTTACCATATCTTCGAGAAAGGCCCAGTTTTTCTGACAACATTGACATTAAATTGTCAATCGTCTTTATACCCACTGTCTGCTTCGCAGTGCACCATTGTTTTGCCCTCGAGGAGAGTTTCTTACAAGGTTTGGGAAATAAACTTTCACAGTCCTTGATGAGATCCATGTATGATCGCCATGCAACAACTGGGCACTGACTTTCATTTTCACTATTTTCGAATACCTTTGCATCTTTCAAATCTTCAGACTTTTTGGGGGCAGTGACGCTTTGCAGTTTTCTGATAAAATCTCATGATTAATGCGTAGATACTGTTCCATTTGCTGAGATTTCAGTTTCAATGCTATTTTTACTCAGTTGAGGCAAGCTTTCTTGACCACCTAAACCGAAATAATATGTTAAATTAAATAGTACTTCGTGTTGTAAGACATCTGGATCGGAACGATCCAAGTACTGGCGGATTTTAGCCATGTCTTCCTTTTCTATCATGGAATATGAATTACTCTTCTTTTCTTGACCAGACCTCTTGTATTTTGCCACTATTGTTCGTAGCATACAGTTCGAATGATAAAACACATTGTCTGTGATTATGTTAATCTCCGGGTTGTTGGAGACAAAATATCTATGCAGTGCTGCCCCGAAATATGCCAACAAAGCAGGCGCATGGAATTGGCCATTCTTATTGCGTAACTGACTAAAAAATGTAAGTAATTATCAAGAACTTTCAGGTGGTACATGCAATTGTAAAATATCATCTCTCAATTATTTCGACATTGTTTCAAGTTAGGTTTTGGGACTTATTCCTTTTCCAGAATATCTAGTTCTTCACATATTTCAGTAATTTCACGGGGAATATCTTCCGATGATTCAAGCATATGAAGGAAGCTGCCAGATATTTCATATAAATAGCGGTTGTTTGGTTATTCACTGACCCATCATAACATGTCTCCAATTCCAGAAATTTCGCTGCCAGGAATATTTGATAAATTGAGTAATGCCATATGCGTTTTATCTTGATTTTTATATTTCAAATTTTAAATAGGGCGTATGGGAATATATTATGATGCATGATTTTATGCTACGTACATTGTTGCATGATTTTTCAAACTTAGACAATATATTACTATTATTTTTATTATACTCTTATATGTAATAGTAGGTATAAGAGTGTGTTTAGCTTGAAAACTTTCTCTTTGTGAACATTTATTTTCATTTGGCGAATTTTTATTTTATTTTGGTCAATGTGATTTTTATTCAGGCGAATTTAAATTTTAAATAGCGTAGTTTATTCCTATAATTTCCGTTGTCATGGAGGAGGTGTAATAACAAGGCTAAGGAAGCACCTCGCATCTTAAAATGGATAATTTTTTACTACTTTGATAAAAAAGCGATTATTGGTTCACATAGGAACTATAAATTTAACAACTGTTTATGTGGACCATATAACGATTTAAAACCATGTGAAACTTGCAATCATTTTTTCAATCTGTGGCAACTGTCGTCGCGATCTTTACAGGTCCGTCACGTGGGAAGGTGGATGGGGTGGACGCCCACCCCCTTGTTTAGAAATAAAAAGAAATAAGAAAAACGCCCTCCATGTTAAGCATAAAATTGGTTTGATGCCTGATTATGTATATATTACGTACATATTACATTTACGCCCGCCTCTTGTGACTATCCACCCTCCCTCCTTAAAAAATATCTAGTGACGGGCCTGCTTTATTAGGAAAAAAATAATGCAAGTATAAAAACAAAACTGGTAGCTATATACCTTTTTAAGATTTCATTAATATACCATATACATTTAAGGGTTGTTGTCCTATATTTAATCGAAACGTGCCACTTTCGAATGATATTTGCCTTTTATATGTTGGAGCGTAGCATTCAAGCGACAAAATCCTGTATTCTGGCGTGCTTTAAAAGCTGCTTGGTTATGATTTGTATTATAATCAGACCGCAGATCATATACAAAGCCACGAAGAAAAAGTGAACGAAATTAATGAAGGCACGCGCCAAGAAATAATCTATAATTGTGTAGTTGAATTGTGATCAACCGGCTGTGTGCATTAAAACCACTTAGTTAAGACGAACAAAACGCATGCTAGACAACCAGCTTGATCCAAATACACGTCTATTTTATCAACTAACTGAAATTTTCGGTAAGATATTTCGTGAAATTATTCGTTGATTATTTTAAACTCTATTTTTTCGTTGCTATTTTTGTTATTCTTTCATACTTTATTCGGCTACATTATGTCTTATGAGAAGAACTCGCACAAGTATTTGGATATTTGTAACCATTTTTATTTTGCTTTTAACTATAGCTAGCCTACCTGTTTATCAAATACTACGAATTTGTTTAAGCAAAGTATGTTATTATTTCTTTGGAAGGTTATCTATTAAAAATTGTTTTCAGTTGTGCAATATTATAAGTTTCTGTTTCAACGGATAGGAAATATAATTTGGTATATTATTTGTGAATTTTCTTCAGTCCGTAAATAAGATAAATTAGTCTATAATTTTATATCCCAAAGAATTATTACAAATTAGACTTAAACAATTAAATAGTAGTAAGTATTATAAGATACTCAACCAAATATTATATTGTTGTATTTGTAATCAAAGTTCTATCTACGTGTGTTCATACTTCAAAATTCGTGCTTATAACTAGAAAGTAGGGTGTCATTTGGCTAAAATAATGTGATACTTTAAGGTTTAATTATTCAATATTACTATAACTATTAGAATTAGTAATTGATTGGTTTAGTACAAACAGAAACAAGGCCAGCCGCCAAGCCAAATAAAACTAGAAATCCAAATATATTTGATTCTGACATAGCGAAATAGAAATTTTAAATTTAGAAAAGTGGTTAATTATATGACCAGTAGCATTATTTATATTTTTTGTGCAAATAATGAAATATGAAAATGAAATATAAATTACACATTGTCATTATTTATATAATTATATTTATAATAATCAACAAATTAATAAAAAGTTTATAAAAATATTTTTTTGATGAACAAAATATATTAGTCATTAGATATATTACATATATGTCAGTATAAATTCTATTGAACTATTATAGAAAAATATAAAATTTTATATACTAGTATACTATAAGTCAAAGTATATATATAAAAATATACTACTTGTCTGTACTAGTACCAAATGTATCAAATACTGAAACATTACTAATACTCTATATTTTATAGTAGACTATTGTTAGAATGCTACTTGCTAAATAGAACCTAATAATAAATATGTTGTAATTTATTACTATGTCTTAATCATATAAAAATTGGTATACTTGGCAATAAATATTTTAGTTAATCATTTTAATTTTAATCAATGTTACATTTTTTTATAAATGACAAAGATAAAAGCCTAAAACCTATATATTTTAAGACGTAGCTGGGAGCATATAAATTTATTTATTTGATTTTATAGCATTTCTATAGCCTACTAATGAAGAAGTAAAATACATTATTCCAATCTAAATAACTATATATATTTAACAAATTTTTATAAATCACCTATCTTATGCTACTTAATCTTTCTGCTGCTTTTGACACAATTGATCATGATCTTTTAGCATATATGCTTATTCATTGGTTTGGCATTGATGGACTAGCCTTATAGTAGATAACAGATTACCTCAATCTTGAGTATGGAGTTCCCCAAGGAAGTGTCCTGGGGCCCCTCCTATTCACCATGCATACTATTCCCCTTGCTGCCATAATTGCCAAAAATTCTGCTACCGAATTTCACCTCTATATAATGACATCCAAATCTGGATTTCATTTAATCCGTCTTCTGCTAACTTTACGGCCACTATATCTGCTCTTCATGGGTATTTGTATTGATAGTCACTTCCAAGCTGAAAATAAACCCTTCAAAATCAAAAGTGCTTTTCTTGGCCAAGCTGGGGTACTCCTTCCCCCATGTATTGCTTGAGTCCAGTTGAATCAGCCTCCAATCTTGGAGTCATTTTTCAAGAGAACATGAGGCTCCAAAAAAATCAAGGTCAATCAAGGTTCTTTTGGATCCAGCAGCTAGAAAAGCTATCAAAGTATTTCCCTTGTGACTGCCTCGCAACCTTTTGTCCACACTTTCGTGACATCGCACCTATAGTCCTTCAATGCACTGTATTTTGGACTTATGGAGTGAGACATTGCTTGGCTCCAACACCTTCACAATGCAGTGGTGCATCTGCTTTGTCCTACCCCATGGTGCTCAGAACCCTCCACTAGTTACCCATTTCCAAATGGATCATGTTCAAGCTACTCCTGTTGACTCTTGAATCCATGGTACAGCACCAGCATACATCTCATCCCTTCTAAGTGTGAATGACTCCGGAAGACTCACCCACCCACCAATATGCTGCACCCTCCTTAAGGGTGCCAGTAGCTAGGTCTTTCCACTTTGGAGACAGCTTTCTACAACTCTGTGCCCCTCTCTGGAATGCTCTGCCTCCAACTCTTCACTCCATGAGTGACATTGTTTGTTTAAAATTAAAGTTAAAAACTTTTTAACTCTTGATGCGCTATAGAAAAAAATAAACATTATCATTATTATTATCTAATTTCTGCTATTGTTATAGCATTTTCCAGGATGAACACATGCTTCAACAATATTGTTATAAAAGTGAAACAATATTATAACTATTATTTTTGAACAAATATTTGCCTATTTAAAAAATGAATTCATAATATTAAACTGCATGTCTACCTATTTTTCTTAACAATTATTAGTAAATTCTTTTTATTTATTATAAATCATTTTCTATTAATTTATTTAATATTATAAAAAATGTTCATGTTTATTAACACATGGTAAAATAAGATAAAAAAAGAAGTTTCTACAATAAGATTTAATCTTCTGAAATATATATTTGATTATATTTTGGATTTTTATTTTAACTAATCTAAGGTCTTATAATTATTTAGTTTAACTTAAACATTATATTTTATAATATTTATATTTTTAAATTACAAATGCATGATAATTATTGAATATACTATAAAAATATAGATTTAGCTATTTCAGAAAATTTGCAAATATTTAACAAAGAATAATTAATATAACTTTTCAATTTGTTTTTAATTAAAAATCTATTAGATTATAAAGATTGCTCTTTTGTCTATATACTATATAATTCCGCATTGGTATTTTATTGATTTTTTAACATTTGTAGAAAATTTTTGAGGGATATGAATCAACAGAAAAGTAATTATTTTTTATGCCTGTTGTTTCCAAAGCTTGGAGATAGTTTACTGCTTCAAATGTTTTTAAACCCTTCCCAACAAAAATTGTTCAGGAAGTAAGCCTTTTGAGTTCATAATAAGTTGTGCAACTTATTTTCCAGTTCCATCCAGCAGCAACATGAGTCGTGCAAAAGAAGATGGTTCACTTTTCAGAATTCCACCCTATTATTATCTGCATGTTTTGGATCAAAATACCAATGTGACTCGGCTGGAAATTGGGCCAAAGACCTTTGTGCGACAAGACAATGAAAAGTGAGCTATTTCAGGTTTCTCCCTCTAGTATGTTATAGCAGAAATCCTTTCATTTTGATTATGTTAGTGCATAGTTTACTGATATTAGAAATAGTAGTTAATTGGTTTCCATATTGACTAATTGTCTTAAAATTATGGATAACTATTTTACGATATGGTGGAATTTTGTTGTACTTTTGAAAATTATACACTTGAGTATTCTCTTTAACAATTCAGATGAAATGTAAACAGTTTTTGCTTTCTGTGCTACAGTACATCGATAATTTCATCATTGCATTTAAAGTCTTATTGTGCTAAACCTTATCTAGTTAGTAATATTATCCACTGCGTATGATTCACACAAGTGAGCTCTCATTGTCAATCCTGATTTATTCATCATTCATCAAAGGTTAAGAATGTGTGGAAGGGTTCCAAGATTTTAATAGTGAGAGATGACTGACCAGCAAACAAAAAATGTCCTAAGGAGAATAATGGGACGTGGGGGATTGGTGGAAGTGATTGGGAAGGGGGAGAATGACTATGGGTTTAAAAGCTTAAAATGTGAACAGTTAGTGGTCGCCCTTGAACAATTCTGAAGTGAATTCTAATCGTTGTAGATTTTAAGCAATAAATAAACATTAATACAAAACATGAAATTATGCATGATAATAACATTAAGTCTTTATACACAACAGCCTCACAAAATATCAAGAGAGTGATGACCAAAAACGTAGCAGCAACGACAAGCAGCATTCCATCCATCTGCAAACGTTTACTCCCCAAAGTCAAGCCCAAAGAAAACAACTGAACTGTCCGTGCTAGAATATTAAAAAAAATCTTGTTAAGATCTGATTAGGTGCTCTATTAGTCCGATCGAATATACTGCATTATGCAAAATACCATTACTATGCAGCATGTATATATGTGTTTTGCTTTAAAAAATAGCAAATATACGAATTTCTGTTAATTTTGGAGAAAAACCGCGGGAAATCAGATATTAAAATTTATGGGACTGCTGAATAAATCTGGCCCATCTTCCAAACCATGCAGGGTGGTATATGGCCCGGAGAAGATGATCACTGTGCCGCCTCAGCACTATTGCATCGTTGAGAATCCGGTGATGCGCGACGACAAGGGGGAGGTGATTATTGATGAAATGGGCCAGGTGAAGCTGATCCACGCCGACCAGGAGATTCGCCTGTCCAAGCAGCCCTTTGCCCTCTACCCGGGCGAATTGCTTAAGTTGAACGTGTCTCCGCTCAGGGTGGTGATGGCCAATTCTGCTCTGCGAATGAGGGCAGAACTCGATTTCACCACTGCTGACGGCGAGAAGCGTATCGCCGGCGACGAATGGCTGTTCGAGGGACCAGGTGAGTGCGTTGATGAATATACATTGTGAGGAATAAAAGAGGGGAAATAACTGATTTAACGGATTAGCTTGTAAGGAAAATGTGCAATGCCGAAATGTCTTGATGAGTAATGCCCCGCTATATTTGCACAATGGCGTCTGTCTGTCTGCTAGGAACCTACATCCCGCGCAAGGAAGTGAAGATTGAGGAAGTGGTCCGGGCCACAGTGATTAAGCCAAACAATGCGATTCGTCTGCGCGCCCGCAAGGAGTGTACCGACCGCCAGGGTGTGAAGCGGGTCACCGGGGAGGAGTGGATGGTGAAGAAAACTGGCGCCTACCTGCCCGGGGCATATGAGGAGGTGGTCAGCCTGGTCAGCGCATACGTGCTGACGGAAAAGGTTGGTTAGAACATCAGTTGTAACTGACTTCATGCCTGCTCCTTCCCTCTCTCCTGTATTTTCGTGCCATCGTACTGGGCTAGTATTAACAATGCGGACATGAATAATTCGGGGACTTGAAGTCAAGACTTTAATTTGCATTAGGTTTGCATGACAACTCCGGAGGTCAGGGCTTTGACCAATCACCGTGCAGCGCCCCATGTAGACGCCTCGTGCGAAGTGCAGGATTTCCCTGGACGTTTTTCTTCTTTCTCCTGTCTTTTCTACCTCTGCTTTTCTCTTTCCTCCAAGAGGTCGGGGCGCTGACGCGTCCCCTCGACCGGAAATTACTACTACATCACCATGAAGCGACACAACGTGAGATTATCGAGAATCGTTTTATTTACTCCATTTAATATTAGCCAAAGTGGCAATTATATTTAGGGTAACATACAAATGTCCGTCGTTAGACCATTAGTTTAATCAAAAGAATTTAGAGTATTCCGATTTCTATAAATGGGCTATTGGTTGATGTCGCATAGATCTATGTAATCTCTGACAGTCTTGTTATTTAGAGAGAAACTGTATAACACGTAATGGTCCTGACTTGTTGGGAGCAATTCTTTTCTTTAACAAAGTCATGATTCGGCATGGATTCCACAATTCAATTTGTACTGTTTTACATTTCTCGGATGTTGCTCTTCAACTGCTGTGTCCTTGTCGTTCTGACATCATTGTTGAAACCTCCGCCTCATGATATCCCATAGATTCTAAATGATGTTGAGGTCAGGTCATCTCAAAGGTCAAACCAACGCTGGAATTTTATTGATAATCTCCAGCCAGGTCTGGGTTAATTCCGCCAGTTGCGTCAAATTCTGCTGGATGATAAATGTTCGGTTAAGTCTCAGATTGACAGAATTTCAGTTTCACTAGTACAACTTTTTCATTCTAAGTCTACATGATATTAGTTTGTAGTATAAATTGGTTATACGCTAGTCTTGCGGGTAATTGTATATTCCCCGGAAATTTTGTTACCGGCTGTTATAAACATTTTGTATTATGCTTAGTGTTTATCTGATTTCAAACACTTCACTTTAGTGTGTTTTGTGGTGGGTGTTATTTTAGAAAGCGTTGCACCTCCGCTGCCTGCGCACGTTCACCGACGATTTCGGCAAAATTAGGAAGAACGGCGAAGAATGGCTAATCACGATGTCGGACACTGAGACCCACATTCCCAACGTCTACGAGGAAGTTGTGGGAGTGATCGATATCAAGACTCTGACCAATCGGCAGTACTGCATCATTCTGGACCCTGTGGATGAGACCGGCCGACCCCAGCTGGGCAAGAAGAGGCTGCTTAAGGGGGAGAAATCGTTTTTCCTTATGCCCGGAGAGAATTTGGAGCGGGGCATCCAGAATGTCTACGTGCTGACGGAGAATGAGGGCCTGATTTTGAAAGCGACCGAGGAATACATGGACGAAGACGAGGTAGGTCCAGTCAGTGCATTGCTTTTTCTAATTTTCGGTAGTCCCTTTCTACAGGATAGCCAAAAGCCCACTTCAAAACAGGCCAGCCACAGCTTTTCCCAATTCACATTAAAGAATGACTGTTTTGCGAAGGAAGTAAGAGGTGCCATTGAGTATTAAGAGAAGGGGATCAGCCTTTGAATTTGGATCTCTCTCGAAATCCCAGGTCAGAAAACCCGGCGGTATTGGTCCAGCTTGCCGAAGGTCGTATGCGATGAGATGTCCATAGCTACATGTAGGTTGGTTTGTCCAGTACAGTAGTCTCTTTTTTTCTTGGCAGTCCTTCTTTTAATCTAAGTGAACGACGATGTATCATTACACGTCTCGCCTATTGGACGAACCAAACGAAGAAGATCAATGCCCGCCATCATGCTGCCACAGCAGACTAACCATCAGTCTGTCAATGTGTATATAATTTGTGTTGACGTTCTCTCAACATTTTCTTTTATAAAATCTAAAAGACATTTTTGTTCTCGTCGTGTCGTATACATCGTGCGGCTTCACTTTCAGCCTAACAACCTGCTTAGCCTTCCGATAATTCTATCACTGGAATAAGTTACTTCACACGACAATAAAAACTAGACAGAGTACAATAGTGGAACTGGTCGCAACTACTTTTTTTACTGTTAACGTTGTTTGCCATAGCTTCCTCGTTGCTGCTGATTAGGTTACTTGCCTTGCCGAAGGATCAACTGAAAATCGACACAGATAACAGACACTGTCCAACCTTCAAAGCAACTTATGCGAAATGAGCACTGTTCTCAACCATCCAACACACTCTGCCTTCGACGTCGTCGAGTGTGATTCGTCGATAATTTATCTGTTAATCTATCCAGTCGCTCGTTCGTGTTTTTGCGTCCGCTTTTTAAAACGAGCCTAATTGCCATAGTTAAAAAATTCAGTCGACATATGACTGTTTCTGTTGCTTGACCAGTATACTAAGTAGAAAACGAAACCACAAATACGGAGGTCAATGTTAGAATTACCTGGAAATAGTTTTACTTTACTGGTGACAGTGACACTACACCGTATATTTATCACATAATATCAGCATATAAACAAAACAAAAACGCATGAATGAAACTGAATTTCAACGAATGTACTCGTGAATAGAAGTGTGAGTTGTTTTTGTATCGACTGCTCTGACAAAGATGTTTGATATGACTTGTTTGCAATGTGCAGAAAATCAGTCGCAAGCCCGGCGACCGTTGGATGATCCGCGGCCCGAAAGAGTACGTGCCGGCCGTCCCCGTGGAAGTGGTGTGCAAGCAAACCGCCATCCCACTGGATGAGAACGAGGGCATCTATGTGCGCAATATCAAGTCTGGGAAGGTCCGGGCTGTCAGCGGAGAGACGTACATGCTGAACCAGGACGAGGAGTTGTGGCAAAAGGAACTCCCCTCGACGGTCGAGGGCCTCCTCTCCTCATCCAAAGACCCCCAGTCCGATCGTAGCGATCGCTCATTAAAGCCAGGCGGAGGGGAAAAGGCCAGAGACAAGACCCGTATCGTCAGCTTCCGGGTGCCGCATAACGCCGCGGTGCAAATCTACGACTACAAGGAGAAGAAAGCGCGGGTGGTGTTCGGGCCCGAATTGGTGATGCTTGGCCCGGATGAACAGTTCACCCAGTTGAGTTTGAGTGGCGGAAAACCGAAGAAGCCCAACGTGATCAAGTCTCTCTGTCTCCTGCTCGGACCCGATTTTTGCACCGATATCATCGTGGTGGAGACGGCGGATCACGCCAGGCTCTCCCTCCAGCTGTCGTACAATTGGCATTTCAAAGTCCCCGTCGACCCCAACCAGGCGGAAGCGGCCAAGCTGTTCTCTGTCCCCGATTTCGTCGGTGACGCTTGCAAGGCGATCGCCTCGCGGGTGCGCGGTGCCGTAGCGGCGGTTCAGTTCGATGATTTCCACAAGGTGAGACCCTTCCCACCCCGGAAACATACGTAGTGGGTAGGTGTGCCAAAGTAGGCAACGGTCTGTCGATGCCAGTTCTTGTTAGAATCAATTGTCGATGCAAACCAGTACGGGACAATCACACCTCTTCCGCCTGCGACCGGACCTCCATCGACTTCAGTAACCGTAACCGTTGAAAGAATGGTACGAATAGTTGTCTATTCCCATGCAATCCCTATGTCAATTTTAGAGCTTTCGTTATTCCCAGTATTTTTAAAAATAGTTTTTAATTTTGATTAAATTTCCGAAATCTCTTTTTAGCGACACTCTAGTTTGTTAGAAAACAAAGCCACCGTATAGTATAATCAAATGAATATGGTCTGTATAAGCACAGGGTAGTTTTATTTTCAATTAGATACTACTTTCCACTACATTTTTATTTGAGAATTTTACATTTCTAAATACGGTGTCATCTGAGTGTTTTCTTCGATTAACATAAGAATATTTATTTGCGTCATTGAGGGAACATTAGTCAATGCACTAGCTATTATTTCATGCGAATATTAAAAGTAGTTTTCACAAATTCATTCGCATAGAAAGAAATACGAAATTAGATACTTTTTTCGAAACATGTTACGCATAATTTTCTAAAATTAGCTTCTTTGACATGTTACCCATCATTTTTTCCATTTTGCAGAACTCCGCCCGAATCATCCGCAGTGCCGTGTTCGGATTCACCGACCAGGCGAAGGTGAAGGACGAGTTTGTGTTCCCCCAGAACAATCTGGTGATCACCAGTATCGACATCCAGTCGGTGGAACCG
>JAUYWV010077115.1:0-15592 GCA_032274565.1 Nematoplana nigrocapitula | reverse complement strand
AAGACACGTACAGAAGACTGCAAAAAAGAAATCAAGAGAAGAATAGCTCTGGCCAAGGAAAATATTGGTCAAGTAGAGAGAATATGGAGAGACAGGAAGATCAACAAGAAATGAAAATTAAGATCACGAAGACATTAGTGTGGTCAGTTTTCCTGTATGAAATGGAAGGATGGGCGATCAAGAAGTCGGACATAAACAGGATTGAGGCTCTAGAAATATGGTGGTGGAGAAGAATGTTTGGTGTGTCTTGGCGGGAACATCGGCCAAATGAGTCATACTATGGGAATTGGAAATGAAGAGAGAGAGAGAGAGAGAGTTAATGGCACGGGTTGCGAAAATTAAAATTCAGTACTTTGGTCATGTTGTGCGAGGGAGTGCGAGAGATCTGACTCTGACAGTCATGGAAGATAATATGGAATGCACTAGGTATCATGGGGCACCCAGGAAACAGTGGGTTGATAGCACCAAAGAATGGACGGGATGCAGTTACCAAGAGTGCAAGGAGATGGCGCAGAACAGGAAAGCATGGCGGAAAAGGTTGCATGAATGGTCATCTGCAGTCGTCGCCAACCCTCAAACAAGGACGGCAGCTAGATAGATAGATTGATACATAGCAAACCACATCTTTTAAAGTTATTTCTTGAATTATTCTTTATTGTGGTTCCCAACCATTAAGCTTTACGACTTATCGTAAATCCATTATTGAATTGGAGTCCCTATATATGCTCCAGGTGATGAATGCCGAGATATGCATTCGATCAGTGGTGGCAGAAAATTGCAGAAATTTAGTTCAGATACTCACTCAGCTATATGCATTCGATATCTAGAAAATCTCCATTGACTAGTCATGGATATGCAATGGTGTCTTCTACGACCAATGTATACACAGGAGGATAGAGAGGGAGAGCAGATGGGGAGAGTGACAATTATTGATTGATCCAGATATGTATCCTCGTACTACTGTTGTTTGTTAGGAATAAATAATTTTCACTAGTCTCTGTGTATAGTCAGGAGGAATTGGCGACATATTCGAAATTAGTGTGTGAGGGGGTGTCTGCTCGCTCTCTTTCCCTGTCCACACTGGATAAGTTTATACAATGTATGTAATATTTGTGCTCATTTAGAATCAGGTCGACGGATCATGAAAATGGCATGTTGCCTAACTGTTTGGACGGGGTAATTTTCCAACTCATTTCCCAACTTCATTATATGGGGACATCTCTGACATTTTATGAAATATTCTATTTCGCTGTTAGCACTGGGGGGGGGGGGGGTCGGGTGGAGGAGATATCGCAATTATTTGCCATTCAATGATATCTCTGCTAAAAAGCCAGTGGAAACAAATAGTGGAGAGTTGTTAGAGCGAAGCATTTCTGAGCGACTGACTGATTTCGTGGAAATACACATAGAACAGAAAAAAGTCGGGCTAAGTTTGGTATAAACGCAAACAAAGACAAACTACCCTCTTAATCTGTGTCACTATGCCGGATTTTATTGTATCCAGTGATCTCCGTGGCAAAACCCCTCGAACTCCCATCTTCTTCTCTCGATTCTGTGTGTCCGTTGCTCTGCTGCTATTGTTGTCCGTCCATTCAACAGCCCAGTTAAAATGTGGTTATTACGACACTGCCAAACCCATGAAGAAGGAGGCCAACGAGAGTGTGAATGAATTTGTCAACCGTATGATGAGCTTCTACGACGGACTAACTCGACCGCATTTCTCCGACACCGCACAGGAAATCACCCACATCCATGTGTCAATGTTCGTCTTGTCGATTAGCAGTTTGAACATTGTGGACATGGAGTACTCGCTGGAGATTGATTTCCGCCAGCACTGGAACGAACCCCGACTGCAGTTCACCGGTTACGATGGCGAACTCCATCTGCACTACCAACGGGACAGTCTGTGGTTGCCAGATGTCTATTTCAAAAATGCCAAATCTGTAAAAGTCCACCAACTCCTCCATCCCAATATGATGATACGGGTGCAGAGCAATGGGAATATGGTGTTTAGCCAAAAATTGAGCCTCCGCCTGGCCTGCACCATGAAATTGGCCCAATTTCCGGTCGATTTGCAGATCTGTAGCATCTCAGAGATCGGCAGTTATTCCTATACGAACAATCATATCAGCTATCGCTGGCTCCATTCGCCCCACCACGAGGCGAAGCAGGTATCCGACAATGTGGCTATCGATCAGAGCCTGATTCTGAACGAATACGATCTGCCCAAAGTGGGTACTCACGAAATTGACACCCACTCCATAACGGGCAATTATTCGGTCCTCCGGGTTGACTTCTACTTTCAACGAAAAATCGGGTTTTACATTATCTACACCTATCTCCCATCCTTTCTCATCGTCACCCTAAGCTGGCTCTCTTTCTTTATCGATTGCAGTGCGGTACCGGCTCGCATCTCCCTGGGCCTTCTCTCTGTCCTTTCTCTACTGACGCAGACAACGGTGATCCTGCAAAAGCTCCCACGGGTCTCCTATATCAAAGCGATCGATGTATGGCTGTTCACCTGTTTGGCTTTTGTCGGGTCGTCCACCCTCGAATTCATCTTCGTCTATGTTCTCGAACGGGCTAGACAAGCGCGGAAAAAGAGGGCGGTGAAAAAGAGAGGAGGGCCGCAGGTCCAGGGAGGAGGCAACGAAAGCAGTGGGGAGATGAGAAAATGTCGGTGTCGAGTTAAACCGCAAAATATCGACCTCGCCTTTGTCTTTGCCTATCCCCTGGCTTTCACCTTGTTCGTTTTTGTCTATTGGTCCTATTACCTACAGTCTGCCTCATTCTGACATTATTCTTTACTGCCGACGTGACGACACAGAGAAACCTGACTCTCCCCAGTCTCCGAGTTTCCGTAACCGAAAGATAAAAACTAAGACGAAAAGAAAACATTGGTACTCATTGAACAAATGTACTTCTCTTCTTCTTCTTCTTTTTACCCCACATTTAGATGCGTGGCGGCTCAACGCGGCCAATCGCTCTCAGAAACAGCAGGATCTCTTGGGATTTCGACATGTTTCGGTTATGCAGTACAGTAGAACAACCATCATCAGGTTGAAATACGAAATATGCAATGAAAAACATATGACAAATTTAATAATCACGCCTATCTCATAAAGATCAAAAGAGAAAGAATATAATAATTGTTACTTAACTAATACTAGGTTATTGTAAAAATATATTTAAACAATTCAACAAAAACTTCAAGGGCAAACATTTAAAAACAAATACGATACAACTCTCCAAGAAGGCGTAAAAGAATCGTAAAATTTGTGGCGACATGCCTCAGATCGTGTAGCAGGATTGTATACACCGCGTTGGCATTTGACCGTCTTCGGGGGCCGTAGTTGTCTCATTAAGATAGCGGTTAAGAAGGTCATTTCCATTAAGGACATGAGTCCATTATTTGGGAAGACTCTTTAAAATTGTGACGCATCATAGTTTTAAATACTCTTCAGTGAAATAATCATCTATTTACTAACAATTATATTTCCTGCCTCGCCTAATCCTGTTAAGCTAGGTAATGTTAGTGATTGTTAAATATCTAATATGGGTTTCATTGTTTGTTTTTATATATCAATCTGATAATGGTTATTATATAATTGAAACATGTCGCAATAAATTTATTTTTCGAGTGCCAGTTTTCTTTTGGTTATAAAACTTTTATCTGCCATCCTTATTTCATTTTACCGTGTTGTTTATCATGCAATAGTGGTAATGTATATCCCAACACTAGCCCACCCACATGTACACGGTCTAGTTTAACCCTTGTGTCTATTAAATACTGTATGCTAACTAAAATCCGATCACGGCGCTATTTCCGATCGAATCGCTCGTCTCGAGTTGTACATTTTATTTCCTAACACATTGCATTGTATTAATATGCAAAACAACAACACTGTATTTCAGTTGGTACAATGAAATTATATCAGATGATTATTTTCCGCGATTCTTTTATTTCCGCATCAATAATGCTCTAAAAAATCTTGAGTAAAAGTGAAAAGGCAGCAGTTCATATAATTTCGAACGGTTTCAAAAGTGTCCAACCTGCTTCATCAAGCATTCTACTGCATAGGTCAACAAATCATTAAAGAAAAACAAATGTTATAACAATTCAGTTATGTAATAATCAATCCGGTAATTAAACAAGATGCGCAATTTTATAAAAATATTAAAAGCATTCATTTCAGTTATACTTTTCGCTAGTTTTAACGTATAAGATTATTGTTCCCTGAAGCAACGTACTTTTAAACCTTTCATATCGGGTGTTGTTTATAAATTTACATGCCAAGGTGATCCTTATGTTGTCTAAATAGGCAAAACAATTTAGAGTTAAGGAACACCGAACTTCACGGTCTGTCATTTATGATCATCTATTTGTATCCTCTTCAGCTTCTTCGGGTCATTTTATTTCTAATATTTTAAAATCGTGTAGAAGATAATAATAATTTCATTCTGTCTATTTTAAAGGCTTCGGGATTCCAAGGTACCTGTTCGCTCTAATCCAAAAGCTGTATGTCCACCAGTCAGCTGCGGTAAGAGGGAATGGAGAACTTAGTCAATGGTTTGGCATTGGAAAAGCGACCCAGTATGGCTGTAATATCTCGCCGGCAGAATTCAATCTGCATCATGAGAAGAGCTTTAGAGGACATCGAATACAGTCTGGTTATCGGAGTTCGGAGGAACAACAATATGCGCTATGCAGATGGCACGACACTGCTAGCCAAAACAGAGGAAGGCATCAGTGAGACCGTCAAGAAGTTGGTAGAAGATATCAAAGCATACACTATGCTATCAACGCTAAGAAGACAAAAGGTGATGGTGGCAGACATGGGGAACAAAAGAATAGAGAGGCAGATAGAATTGGACGGAGAAAGCATTGAACAGGTAGAACAGTTTAAAAGACGTTGGAACGGTGAAGCAAGTGGTTAGTGCACGACAGAGATCAGGAGGAGAATACCCATGGCCAAAGAGAAGGCAGCTAAGCTGGATATTTTAAGGAGGACAAGGTATCTGAACGTGACTTTGAATGTGCGATTGCTGAAGCCGCACATCTGGACAGAATTCCTATGTGGCACTGAGATATGTACCGTTAAACAGAGCGACCAAAATAGGATTGGGTCCTTTGAGACGTCACGTGTAGGGAATACCAAAAAGGACGCTTCAGTACTGGATGAGCTGGGTTTGAAAAAAGAGCTTATGGCCAAAGTGCTACAGCTATTGATGGCATCTTTCGAGCACGTGATTAGGGACAGTGCTGGAGATCTGCTGGTATTATTGGTAATGGAGGGATCTGTTGAAGGAACAAGATGCAGAGGTGCGCCCAGGAAGTGCTGGATGGAGCGGAAAGACCACATTTAGAGTGCAAGAAATTGGCGCAACACAGGAATACCTGGAGGGAATTGTCGGGGGTGTGGGCTGTGTCAGTCGCCAAACCTCGTCCGAGGACGGCACAGCAGTAAGTAAGATCAAGGAAAAATACTACACTCAACAGACAAGCAGGCACGAATGGCACCACAATTTCTTTTTATGCATCAATTTATATAAATCCGGGGATAATAGCAGATACAAAGGAGGAATAATAAAGAAGTTAAATATTATTAAGTACACATACAAACAGTTAGGGCTTCAGATTAATAAGGACAAATGTGAGATTTTAATTTTGGGTAAGAAAGAAGTGGATATAAAGGAGCTGGGTGGCATAAAAGTAGTAGATAAAATAAAATACTTAGGAGCAACAATAGAAAATTCAAGAAACATTTTCAAAATATGCATACTTAGGAAAAAACTTAAAAGGAACTTAAGGAACTAATAGGGAAATCTTTCTGGAAGAGAGCGATTCTTCCTACAATCCTCCATGGAATGCAAACCTGCAAGTGGAACAAAGGTCAGATAAATAAGTTAAACATAATACAAAATAAAATAATGAAGAGCATTCCTAATATGCCATAAAATACACAAATTAGCTACATAAATGCCGAAATAGGGATAAGCAACCACAAATATAGAGCTATAAAACTAAAACTAGGTATGCTACAACACTGTCTTAAAAGCACTCGGTATCTTAGAAATTTGATTTAAAAAATTGGAATAAAAACTATAAATGGAAAAATTTGCAGGGTTTATCTAAATGAAATAAACTGGACAGAGGAACAGTTGGTAGGAATGGAGAAGAAAGATCTGTGGAAGAGGATAAATGAGGAAGAAGAAGGGAAATGGAGAGGATCAGAGATGGAAGATCTGAGTAGCTTAAAGTTCTATAGAGAGTATAAAATACATGTACATATAAAAAATAAAGGTGCTGGAAAAACATCAAAGAGGAAACAATGCTAAGACTGTTTAAGAGTGGAGCCCTTCCAGTAAACAAAGACAAGAGAAAACGAGAGGAAATGCAGCTGCGGTGAATGGGGGGATGTAGAGTATCTGCTCAAATCTATTCACTATACTTACATAAGGGAAGATCACAAAGTTGAAGACAGGAATGTTATGGAGGTGCTGGAGCTGGAGAGAGGATAAAAAAATAGTTATACATATTATCTGCAAAAGGTTTACAGTGTTATATTCTAGTAACTAACCAGTGGCTTTCCGCCAGTGGTCTTGCTTGAAAATGGGGCTTTTGTTTGTGGGGTGGTGGTTGCTGTGCCTGACTGTCCTCTTTTATTATCGACTTTTGTTCATCTGGCAGATTGTTTTTTGTTCTTGTTTGTTTGTTTGTAGTTGGGTTGGTTGGGTAGTTGTTGTGGTGGATTTACAGGGGTGAGATTGGTTTGGTTTATGCGCGCTAGTTTAATTTTGGTGAATCTTGTTTATTTTTTATTAGTTTATAGCTGTCTGGGTGTCCGAAACAAACAAAGGCAAGCCCAGAACTGATTACTTAGCTAATCGATTTACATAATTAAAACTGTAATAATCTACGTTTGATTCAGTGGTTCACCTATAGTATGCTTAATACCGAAGGTTGTACACTTCGAAAACGTTTGCAAATAAATATTCTAAATCAATTTTAGTTTCGCTGTCGTTTTATTTTTATTTAATAATGCTATTCACTAAAGAAATTTCAGAGTAATTTTTTCTTATTGTTTCATATACGTATACGTGATATATGAAAATATTAGAAAATAGTATTAAAAGGTAAATCTAACACCTTTGATTTAGAGCTTAGAATGCGCTTAGTTTAGCCAGATTATTCTAAATTTAAATGTCGTGATGATTCATTCAATATAACTATTTGACAAACGCACTCGATAAGGTAGATAAAATAAAAGGTTTATATTCTCAAATTACTACTTAATTAGTAATCAGTATGGAAACGCGTGAAACTTTATTTTTAAATGGTGATCTGAAATAATAGAGAATACACTGGAAACAAAGTGTTTATTTAGTAATTTTAATCCTTCATAATATTTACATATTATTTACATCATATTTACTGATTTCTCCTTTCCAATATCATTATAATTCTTTCTCAAACACAATCCTTCTATGTGTTTCAATGTGAAGTAATGTTGTACACTTCTGTTGACAAATAAAACAAAACCAGTGTAAAATAAAATTTTAAATAATATCTTTTACACAGTGGTCTTACTTTATTTGCAATCTTTTTACCTTATTAGTTCTTTATGTAAATATAGAATAATTGATTTTTTCGAATGATGTAAAACGGAAGAGTTGCGTTGTGAAGACAGTTGCTAAGCACACAGAGTGCGTATCGCATTTTATCCCGGAACTTTGACTTAAATGACCAATTACTGATAAGCAGTTCCATATACCATTATTTTTTATGCTCCACGAATTAGGCATGGATAATTATACAGCCAAGCTGGCTGACTGTTCCAAGGGAGGATTTAGGCAATATTTGATTGAAGACTATTTTCATAGTTTCACACAAAATTTTCTGGTCACACGAAATTCGAAATTAGCCTATCAATAAAGAAAAAAACGAGTTCATTGCTAAGTCATTTCAAGTTGATGTATATCGTTAAACACATACTATATGTAGTATATAAAGCGTTCTGGCTGGCACAGCCTCAATATTGACAGAAGTTTGTGTATTTTGAGACTTGTCATTGACTGGCTGTCTGCCAGCTCTGCGGTTAGACAGACAAGCACGTAGAATGTAACCATAGGATCATAAGATCATAGGATCATAGTTTTCCTGTATTATTAATTGTGGGGATGACTGCAGACCCAGTACTAACATTTCTGAAATGCAACATTCACAACTTTTTAACAATTTTGTGTACATCTTCTGGATATTCTCAGTGCAACAAAAATATCCTTAGTTACAAGACTACTTTGTATATAATTTATTAATCCATCCATTGAGTCACCTCGATCGAAGCTGTGTGCATAGGAATTGAAAAATCTCCGATGTTAATCTTGATGTTCACCGCTATTCATTGTTTGTTTATTGGTTTATGTTATCTATAAAGCAACAATAATTATTGAGCAATCTTTTAGTGATTTCTTGATCGATTGACAAAATACCAAAAAGCGTTCTTGCCCTGCCTATGGGGAAATCTTTCCAGATGTATTGAAGTATAAGCATAAACATAAGTGATGTTGGTTTAGTATTCCGGGTCAAATAGTCTGCGAGATGAGTGCGAGGCCCCAAAAGAACATAGTGTAGCTTCAACAAAAACAGGTTAACTGGCCCATATATATTTGCTTTAAATTAGTTTGGTCTTACACGCGTGATTTCGAATTCAGTTTCATATAGTGCCACTTCAGGTGCATAGAACAGTCGAATGTGGAACGTACGTGCTTTTTATAGAGACCATGGACTTCCACAAATCTCTATCCTTGCATGCTTTCAACACATTTCGTACAGTGAAGCTTTCCTTCTGTTCCTCTGATACTTGCCCCTGCATCCATTTTCTAATACCCTCCATGTATGATATAGACGAGGTCGTCCTCTTCCTCTTTTTCCATCAATCATTCCTGTTGTTATAAATTCTTCTAGTCCCCTTTTCCTCATACCACGGCTCAGGAATTCGGGCTGTCTTTTTATTAATTTGATCAACTTTCTTTCTTCTCCTGATCTATTTAGGACTTCTTTATTTGAAATGTGGTCTACCCAGGTTATTCTGAGCATTCTTCGTCGAACATTCGCTTCCATAAGTTAGAATGGAATAGACATAACAGCGTATTTTCACATAGCGAAACACACATAGGTTTCTGTCAATCTTTCCATTGCATTGTCTGCATTGTCAATTAGAGCAAAATAGTTTTGAGCATTTCACGTTGAAACAGGTTTTCTTTCAGATTGAAAAGTTTGGGGCCAGGCGGAATAGCATGCGATGTACGGATGACATTACGTTTTTTTCATAAAACATCGCGTTTATAATTTTTACCTCTCTCGACTACCATAGTCGATTGCTGATATTCCAATATAGTTGATTTATCTACTACTGTATTTGATATCCATGGCAGGAACACAACCAGTCCCTACAGTTCCTTTACATGTAGACTACCGCGTTAGCATCAAATCGCTCTTGGCCCTTGCTTGGCCATTTCACCAGGTGAACTGGATTTGGACATTAATAAAAATTGCGCCATGGCTTTGCGATCATTTTTTACTTGCAATTGTAGAATCGTAGACAAGATATGGAGTGCTGGTGTCAACGAAAAAGTATACTTCTCACTCTTCCTGTACTGCATACAGGCTGGTTGAATTATATTTTATTTTATCCTCGTAAATGTTTCATTTGGACATTCACTTGATAGAGCAGTATAGATAATGATATCCAAGTAGGCTATGTAAGAGAATCTATTGTAAAAACATAAGAAGTTATATATCACTAACGAAATTTTGTCATGAAACCATTGTAGTTCACGTCCTCGCCTATTTTACTCCAAATATTTGGCTTTCATCGGACTATTTGTGGCTTCCTTTTATGTATACGGCGCCATCTTCATATCGATCAATCATTTGTGCCATCTCCATTCTGGAGGTTGACGACTATATGGATAGCCAAAACTGTATATTCTTTGCAAGTTGTGTGCTCTGCGTCAATGTTCTACCCGGCCATTCCCGAATACTGTCCGTCCACTTTATCCGCTGTCTCCCTCGTGTGTCCTTTAATTTACATTGTTCAGTGTCTAACAACGTGTCTAAAGTATAGATGGTATTCCTTCACTAAATTTCATCCATTAATTCTCGTTTTCTTCCCAGTCTTTCCAAAACAGCCACATTCCTAATCTTATCCTTCCAAGATATCTTTCCGATTCGTCTCAAGGTCCACATATCAGTCATCCTTAATTAATGGTGAAATATTCTGCAATTTTCAATTCGCTATAGAGTGTACTGTACATCTGTTTTTTAACTGTCGCGTGTGTAGATTGTGTATTCAGAGAAACGACCAAAACAATGCAGTACTCATGCAGTGGCGGATACAGGATTTTTCAAAAGGGGTGCCGCAGGAATCCACAAATTTCCGAATAACATATTATAAAATTATTTAGTAAAAAACTACTTTTACTAAACAAAAAATAAGATATATGCATGGTAAATAAACAACAATAGATATAAATCCACATGCATAACTTCTACATCAGTCTGTTTACATCCTAGGTACATTGATTACTAGACCAAAAACCTCATCTTTCGGTTGGATTTGTTGTCAAATTTGTTCAAAATAACACCAAAGTCTAATTTTATATCTCTGTGTACAAACAAGCAAAGGAGAGAGTTCATATGTGCACTGGACATAACACTGCGGCGATCCGTTTTGATGCATTTAAACGCAGAGTTCGCTCGTTCAACCGTGGCGGCTGACACAGGAACAATCAGAAAATAATGTAACAAATAGTATATGTTTGGAAACATCACTTTGTTGATAGACTGAACAGTTTTACGAATATATGTTGTACCATCCTTTCCACTCCAAAAAGTGTTCCATTAGGCGGATTTCTTGAGAGAACGTGGCTGGGTCAGGTAACACTGATTCTCCAAAATGAAGAAGTCGTTCCTCTCTAACTGGCATCAATTCGTCCAAATATCCTGAAAGTAGGCAAAGTCCCGTTGCAGCGTTCTTCTTCACATCGGGAAACCTGAAAATCTAATTTATATTTATTTACTATACTATACTATAAATGTACTACACATACATATATTCAAAAATTGGTCCTACCTTGCTCGCATTTCTGCTACCATGCAGTCCAACATTCCCAGGAACACTGTTCGGCGGAAGTAGGACTCGGCCATCTGCTGGCGTGTTGTTCCGCAATGTCTGTCTATTGCAGATGCGAGGCATCCGCAGTTCCTCCCCTAACATATCTGTCATACCCCGTTGTAGAGTTCTGCAAAAATGTCACCGGCATCATCTCTGACACGTTGGAGTGTAGACAGTAGATCTTCTATTTGTTCGTACGCAGTATAACCATATCCATACTTTGGCACTGTAATAAATTGCTCAAACATTGCGTATACCCAAACAGGTAGTGGACTGTGACAAACGACTCCACAAACTGACTGCATGTCTTCCAACTTGCTAATAAGCCCTGCAGCTTCAGACCGTGTCCCCGCATCCACAAAAACCTCGTTTGGTTGACAATGTTCTTCAATGCGATTTTTATTACTGGAAATAATATGCGAAATGTTACCATAGTCAACTTCTCAACGACAAAGTTCCGATATCGCAACGGTTGAATGAAGTTCCGACTCTTTAAGGCACAATTTCCGAGAAGGCAGTTTATAGAAACAACAACTTCTCATCGATTAATTTCTGAATATCGGATAGGATGAATGAAGTTCCAACTCTTTAAGGCATAATTCCCGAGAAAGCAGTTTATAGAAACAACAACTTCTCAACGACAAATTTCCGAATATCGCAAAGTTGAATGAAGTTCCGACTCTTTAAGGCACAATTTCCGAGAAAGCAGTTTATAGAAACAATAACTTCCCATCGACAAATTTCCGAATATCGGAAAGGATTAATGAAGTTCCGACTCTTTAAGGCACAATTTCCGAGAACGCAGTTTATAGAAACAACAACTTCTCATCGACAAATTCCCGAATATCGCAAAGGTTGAATGAATTTCCGACGCTGTGAGACATAATTCCGAGAAAGCAGTTTAGAGAAAAACAATCCGAAAAGTGCATTAACCAAAGAAATGTCCGAATAGCACATATACAAAAAGATTCCGAATGCTTAAGGCAAAATTTGAAGAAAAAAAACATTTTTTGAGTGGGGGGCCATGGCCCCCTTTGCCCCCTTACTTCGCGGTGCCTGTTTTAGGAGATTTTATAAACAGCTGCTCCGATAAAGGAGCTGTTTTAGGATGAGGTGGTCCTCAAAGTTAGGTTGGCTTTTGCATTCCACCCAGAATCTAAAATTTATAAAAAGCAAAGGCAACTGAGGAACTTCCAAACGGCGCTAGAAATTTCCGAATACCGTTAAGAATTTCCGAATACTAAAAAAATGAAAAGGGGGCGCGCGCTCTGGAAACGACGAGGACGCATCATTGGACTTATCGGTTTATATAATAATAAATGGAACATTAAAGTTTACATGCCGATTTTATTGAACAATTTAATCTATGTATTAAAATATGAAATATAATAACCAATACCATAATGTTCAAGTACTCTCCCCTAAGTACATCTAATTTAGAGTAAACACCTCATTAAAATCTATACTCGCGGCAAGTTATGTCTTTATTGATGTAGTGCCGGATAAAAAGGAAAAAACAGTAGAACCATATTTTGCCGTTTAAAATTGTCAATATAAAAGATTCGAGATTTCAATTTTTTAATATGTTGAAATAAAATTCCAGCTATCGAGGGGACATCCAACGTTTCCAGGCTCAACAATCCACAGAAGACTCAGTTTCAGTGAGCTAGTTAGGAGGATCGTAGAGAAAGTCAGAAAAAATAACAAATTATAAAAGAAGTCGATGAAACTGTCTGCGGTTTTGACAATTAGTTGCTGAAGACCATAGTACATATCGTATGATTATAGATCAATTATTGAGTTCGGAGCAGCAGCTTGGTTCCCTTAGATAAGTAATCTAAAGTGGAAAAATTCGAAGTAATTCAGAATGAGGGTTCATTTTTGGAGCTAATAGACAGTTTACTCATAGACCCAGTTCTATCGGAAGTGAAACGACGCAGAGTAGGATAGCGGTCAGCTGTACGCATTAGGAGAAGGTTTTATGACTCTTGAATTTCAGACATGACCTCTCCACTCCGCTGGATTCAGTTAGTGTCATACATGGTGCACATGTAATCTAATGAGAAAAACAAAATTCAGCGCGTTATAGAATTGTTTAATAACCACTGTTGAAAATATACGATGAGTATTCAGCATTTTCCATGCAATATTGACGCGGATGGATTAAAAATAAACCTGGAGAACTATTTTAATCCCATAATTAGGTAGGTTTGTTGAAATCAAACTACTATACTGCAATACATTAGAAATTTTAATAAGTTTGATAAGAATTGATTAAATAAATAAGTTTGAATAGGTTTGCGTATCGGTATTCCTACAGTTTTCTCTTCTTTTCTCTCTTATTATATTCTTACATCGTAGTTTACAAAACTCCGTCTTTACTTGTAGTAGATATTCTATTTTGCTGTTGTTTTTATTGTTCTGTCATTTTTTCTCTTACGTTCGGTCAATTGTTTATTTTTTTATAGTGGAATTAGTACTAGCTTAGTGGTATGAATAGCACCAAGAAAAAACCTGCCCAAAATAAAGCAAAGGATGTAATGAATGTTCTGTGTGAAGGGGGGTGCAAGAGATGGTATGAGGAGGAGGGGATGGAGGAAGACTGGAAGACCGAAAAGTACATCTGTAGAAGGTGCCTGGGGGTAAAATTAGAAAAGAAGATGAAGGCAGCAAACAAGAAGGGATAATGATATTATATAACCAAGAAAAAACCTTGATATTAATATTGAAGAAATTGACAGCATAAATGAGGATGTCCTAATTAAATTACTAAACTTGAAAATTAAATATAATATAAATGAAATCTATGCATATATAACATATTGGATATAAAATATAAAACTAGTAATAGTATAATAAAAAGTAACATTGAGGATTAATAAGAAAATAATCCTAATTGGAGATATGAATGCACACTTTCCATGGATAGATAATCACAATGCTAATAATAACAGTACTCTTATAGAAGATCTTATACTTATAGAAAATAAAAACCTAATTATACTAAATAATACAGAAAAATGCAAGGGTAAGTATACCAGAACAACTGGAGATACAAAGACAACAGTTGACTATATCATAGGTAATGAAAGCATCATAGACAATATCACAGAATTAGTAATTGATGAAGATAAAAGAAATAGATATTAGTGACCAAAATCAGTATGCAATATAGCACAAAGCCTACAACATAACAAATACTCATGGTAACTATTTGGAATATATTAACTGGAATATTAAAAATGAGGGAGCATTAATTAAATATAAAGATATGGTTATGGATAACCTGGAACAGATAAATAATTGTAGCTTAGAAACAATAGAACAGAATATGATAAGTGCAGCTAAAAAATTCCTTCAAGTAAAACCCTAAAAAAATTTACAAAGGGATGGATGAATAACTCAATTCTACACAAAATAAAAATGAGAAAGAGAATAAATCGATCATTAAGGAATGAAAAGTGCTGGAATAACAAACATAAACTTAGAAATCATTATAAGGACATAAAAGAAGAAATTAAGCAAGACATTGCAGAAGCCATTAAAAAGGAAGAAATGAAGATATCTAAAAATATAAAGGAATGTAAAAACAAGAAAATTTGGGAAATTATCAATCAAATGACAAATGATAGAAAACAAGACATAAAGACTGAGATATTAGATGAGACAGGTAGTCCATGTAATCAATAGGAAGGAATGGATTAAGTCTTAAACTTCTGGAAGGATTTAACTCAAACTAAAAGAGAGGAAAAGGATCTAGAATATCTAATTAAGGAACAAACAGACAGTAAATCATGTAATACAGAATTAACAGACCACACATATGCTAAAGGGAATAGTACTTGGACAGAGGAGCGTTTTATTACAGAAGAATAGGTAAAAGGAGCTATTAAAAACTTATAGAAAAAGAAAGCTGCAGGGCTGGATAACATCAAGCCAGAAATGTATATTGAACTGGCAGAGGAACCAAGGTTCATAACAAGAATGACTCAAAGTTTTAATTACATAATAAAAATGACATACCAGATAGCTGGCAATACAGTAGAATAACCGTATCCCGAAGACAAAAAAGAAACATTTAAACATAAAAGAGTTTAGGCCAATAACTATAACTAATATGTCATATAAAATTTTTTCAGATATTCTAAATAAAAGAATTCAAAAGTTCCTGACAAAGAACAAAATTCTGGAAGAAGAGCAGGCGGGATTTACAGCAAAAAGAAGATTGGAAGAACATCTGATCCAGTTGCAGATAGAGATAGAGTGAAGTAGGAGTAAAAAGCAAAGGAAATACTGCAGCAATAGACATTGAAAAGGCTTTTGACTCTTTGGAATGAGAAGAAATAATATATGGACTAAATAACATAAAAATGGAAAAGAACTTAATTAAAACTATAGCAAAAATCTATAAA
>JAUYWV010077004.1:0-15595 GCA_032274565.1 Nematoplana nigrocapitula | reverse complement strand
ATAGTTGTTATCCACCACTTCCAGTATGTGCTCGTCCTTCTTCGCCATGTTTAGAGTCTCCATCCCATAAAGCATGTAGGGGTCTCGCATACATCTTGTACACACTCCCTTTGATCTTGTTGCTGATCTTTGGGCGCAATTTTAGCCCGCGCCCCTGCAGCAGCCTTTCTCCTGTTGTCCACCTCTGGTGCTGCTTCTCCATTCCAGCTGACTCTCTATCCCAGGTACACAAAACTATCCTTCTCGTTCAGTTTTACGTGTTTCAACTTCACTACCATCTAGGGTCCCTTTTCTCCCTGCTGAATCGTATTACTTCAGTCTTTCTTTATTTACTGCCAGTCGATGATCACCAAAGGTGTTGTTCCATGCTTGTAGCCTGTCTCTCAGCTCTTCATCACTTCATAATTTTTCATATAGAGTTCCGCCTTTTCTCCTTTTATGACATCATTCGATTCCTCTCAAAAGTTTGAATAAGTAACAATGTGATGAACGTTTATTTCTATCGTCGAACTATTTTTATTGTGGGTAAATAATCCGCCTCTTGGCTAAACTAGCACTCAAAGCGTCGTAGTTGAGCGTCCTGACTCCCTGAAGTTCATGCAAGTATGAACCAGACCGCATCGTCCTAGAAGCAGACACGCCGAAATGATAAGGAATATAAATCAAATGACTGACATTCATTTAACTGTAGATTTAATCGATTCGATTTCTGATTAAAGTGAGAGACTATATTTCAATAGCAGTGTAGGAAAAGTCTGTACAGTGTGAGTCACTCAAAAACTGAAACCAATACTTAATATGTGACAGTGTCACATGGTGATCTCAGTCATCACCTTGCCAAAAACAGTATTTGAAAACATGCTATTTTATGACACTCTTTTTCAGTCACACAGACCAACAGAAACTTTCACTATTATACTGTAGATCAACACAATCGAGTAGTAAATCAAAGTCTGGAAACGAAGGAACCCAGATCATCATTAAAGTATGTAGGCCCAAAGCAATTATTGTAGATGTAGTGTGCGTGTACCACAAAAATGTTTTTTTTATATCAATCGTATACTT
This sequence comes from Nematoplana nigrocapitula, assembly GCA_032274565.1. Taxonomy (NCBI): domain Eukaryota; kingdom Metazoa; phylum Platyhelminthes; order Proseriata; family Nematoplanidae; genus Nematoplana; species Nematoplana nigrocapitula. The sequence goes on along the minus strand of JAUYWV010077004.1, from coordinate 14,530 downwards.
CGAATGGGAGACGTTTTAATTTTTTCAGAATGTCGTTTCTGGAGTTTCCGTCAAATAGAACAATTCGAAACGAACATACACATATACCGGGTGATTTAGAACTATTAACACAATCTAAATCCTTAGTATTAAGTTATTACACAACATTTATCATCCAAACATAGTGTGCAGATAGTAAACACGTGTACTATTTTTCTAACTAAAAACCATTAAAAAAGCTGAACTAGTTAATGAATAATATTGATTTAAAACTAAATTTCGATATTTCAATTAAGCAATTTGAATTCAAAGCTTATTTTACTAGCATTTACAGCATTGCATCAATAACAAAGTAACATATAATTATAAAGTGTATTTATTTATTCAGCACTTTCAACAATGAAATATTTTATGCAATGCAATCATAGCGAGGTCAAAGAACATCGCATGGTTGAAGTTATGAATGCCTACAACGCCCTTCTGAGGTCGAGTTGAAGATTGTATTAATGGGAAAGGTCGTCAGTTAATAAACCGGTAAAGTTGTGTCCTGTAACATTTTCAAGCTTCATTGTTGTATTTTATCATTCCATTGCTGAAAGTGCTGAATAAATTAATACACTTTTTATGCCACATTGCTATTGATGCAATGCTGTCAATGGCAATCAAATAAGCTTTGAATTCAAATTGCCTAATGGAAATATCGACATTTAGTTTTAAATCATTATTGATTGATTAACTAGTGCAACTTTTTAATGATTTTTAGTTAGAAAAATAATACAAGTGTTCACTATATGCACACTAAGTTTGGATGATAAATATTGTGTAATGACTTAATACTAAGGATTTAGTTTGTGTTATTAACTATGAATCATCCGGTATATATCTAGCTATATAGTTACCAAACAATCAGACACGACATGAATTCAAACATCCCGCTGTCTTTCAAATATTGATATGCGACTCGGATCGGATTAACAATTGCGAAAGAAAATAAACATACTCGTGACCCAGGGGAAACCGTTGCTTTCGTTTGGCCACGAGTGATTTACTGTCTCACGAGATGTTCTGTTGATGTTGAGCCCCTTGACTGAGCTCTCTTCCGCTACTACCACGTCCACCTCCTCTGTTTCCTCGGCCGTCACTGCAGAGCCCTGTTCCAGCTTTAAACCCTCCAACTCGGCATAGCTAATTCCATCAATCACTTTGATGTTGGGCATTAGCATCTCCCCATGTACAATGCGAACAAAAAACAGGTCTGTCTCGCGAGTGCGCCAAAACAAAATTTGCTATTCTGCCCTTTTTTAAACCTGTCTCAGTCGGTCGTCGTACTGTGCACACCCCGCCTAGCCGATAGTCACGCTCTAAGCTGATGCGACTGAAGACGATACAAAAAATAAATAACCCTGCCATGGTTCTACTGCAGCGCAGAATGAATTACGCGGAGCAAATTAGCCCTGAATTTTATATAGAAATACAGATTACATAGAGGACAGCAAAAGTAGGCATACAGTAAAGAAAAACAAAACATATTTTTTTGGTTATACAAACATATCAATAATAAACATAATAATTCCTCTCAAATGTCCCAACTGTTTTCCCCCGGCATTCACACACTCCACTAGCGCACGTTTTATTTTTCATTTTTGTATACCTACTTTTCCAGCCCCGTGTACATATTATTAGACAATTGCCTCAGACTTCCCTCTCTTATTCTCAATCCTCTCTTCATCTCTCCCTCTTTTTCATATCCCTCCCTCATCTCTTCTCCCACTCACTCACTCTCTCTCTCTCTCTCCCTCTATCTATCTATCTTCCTCATTCTCCTACTGCCTCTTCTTCTCTTTTCCTTTACTATTACTCAATCTCATCTACTGTAGGTATATATATATCTCTCTCTCTTTCTAAGTCTTACATTCTACCTCTCTCCACCCCTGTCTTTCTTTCTCTCCTCTATTCTCTTCAGTCGAACTATTCTCTTGCGAGTCAAGAAGGCGAAATATTATCGGATTCCCCCCTCAACTTACTAGCACCGATACGCCAACGCGCGTCTTGGAGATGATTTCTATCGGATCCAGATCAAATTATCACCTCAATGAAAACATTACACAGCTTTCTCGGTGCATCTAACTCACTCTAATGTCCCATGTGAGAGTCTAAATGCTTGGTAATATTCAACTGTCGTACACATCTCTCCCTCCCTTCTTCCACATCCGAGTCCTATGGCTAAACGCGGAGCGGAGCAGAGAGGGGTGGGATTACACAGACAGCTATACTTGCTACAATGGTTCGCGGCTTCACCCTGAATACAATCAATCAAAAGATTGAATAACTGTTGCTCCGGTTATACAGTACTACTTGAACATTGGACAAACAGAGCACAAGTTGTTCGCTCGACCAACGTGAAGTAAGATATGGCTGGGAAAATCGGAGAATTGCTTGCATCTATTAGAGTAGTCAGAGATAGAAAAGAGAGAGAGATTGAGAGAGCAGTCAAAGAGATTAACCAAGATGGGCGCTTAAACTACGAAGGGAAATGGTAATTGACGAGAAAATGACAAAATCAATGCGAATCGCATCGGTAACTCTTGCAGTCAGCGCGCAGAGAATTCGCGATTATAGAAGCAAAATTATTAACCAGTTCCTAAAGATGGACCGGAGGCAGCCAGCCGGGGATCATAATTGTTAACCAATTGCTTTGAACAACTATTAGACCAACCCCTTTCCTACCTCAATCAACAATTGAGCTCAATATGGTTGCGGGAGAAAGCAATTATTCCATGAAAAAGTCTGGACATTTGTTATTCTACAAACACATAAACAGCAACAAGAACGATTTTATCATACAGACTCGATTTCGCAAGATCAAATGAACATACGACATTTTTCTTTAAAATGTCGGAACAATAAAAAGATCGGATTGAAATATGTCGGACACTAAATATCGGAGGGAATAATATTGGATAAAATGTAGAATTGTTATTTATGTCGTAAGGAAGAATGTCGGTTTCTTGAATATGTCGGAATCAAAGAATATCGGATAAATAAATGTATTACAGTATAATTGCTGATGCTTTTAATTCTAAATAAATATTACTATTGTTCATTCGACTAATTCTTCATTCCGACATTTTTCATGAGATAGAAATCCGTTATTTGTAAAGCTCAAAAGTTTTTCCTAGGACATTTTAATCCGACATTATTTAACATCCGACATTCGTATTGATCACTACATAAATAAACTTTTTACGGACAAATACTCCCTGCTTTCCGGATGACCACGTAAACGACGTGCAAAAACTTCGCCAAAAAATAGCAAGGCTTAAAATCCAGTTATTACACCAGACGCCAAGAGCCCATACGACTGTTCCAACAAAGGTGTACAAAAATATATATTTTCTTACAACTACTAAAAGTTCACGCGTTGAAGGTGATAAACTCGAGAAACTTTGATGATCAGTGAATCATTTAGTTTATGGATAACGGCGTTATACCACCGGCTAATGCCGCACACTACCATGCCCCACAGCGTTGCACCGCTTTTTAAGTTGTTCATCTAGCACGCATATTAGTGTGTATATTATCAAGTACATGTCACTGTAACATTTATATCGTACGTCTTCATTCAATTTCAAAACTTTTATTCACAGACGAGCTGCATTGAAACGTCTAGCAGGATACCTTTATACCTTATTTCCAAATGACACCAATCAAAAATGCGATCACGACTTCAGTGTCAATGACTTTCGTCAGCACAAAAATAAGATCTACCTTTCTGTGCTTGTATCTAACATGTATCAGTGTAAATGGTCCACCCCTTCCATTGTGGAAGATTTTTGTGTGAAAACTTTGTGCGGAATATTTGGTATCTGACTTTCTCAAACAAGTAAAAAGTGCTGACGGAGGATCCCGGCTCTCCACTGACGGGGGTGCCGCCTGACTTTCATCCCATCCCAACCTCCCCAACCCATCCTATTATAGCTGGAGGTCTTTCATGTGTTACAAATGGACAATTGGTTATCTGCACTGATCAGAGCCCCATAGGTATTTCCCTATAATGTAACTGAATCTATTCCTCAGAGTCAACGAGTCTTTCCTCAGAGTCAGTCCGAAGACAAAAGATAAAAATAGAAAACACCTGAAGGTGCGGGTTGGGATATGGATAATCTATGGAACCTCGTGAACAGTCTTTGTATAGGGAAAGCCTCTACATACTATACACTGGATCCCAGGCCATGAGAGTACAGAGTTGAACGAGAGGGAGGACGCCCTGGCTGCCAGGGGCACGCCGAGATACCGTTCGACACTGCAAAGGCTCCAATCAGACGGAAGGGAAGAAGTATTTATGGCTAACGAGAGCGGCAGAAAGTGCTAGAGAATCAACCAGTAGGAAGAACGAGAACAGCGGATCTGGGAGGTGAGCGGTTGGGGAAACACACCGCTGAAAAGATCAATGGAAGGTCTCGACAACAATGCTCGACGAACATACTACCAGCAACTCTGGGAAGGGAAATGCATGGAAAGAAGAGCCTATACTGGCTCTCGGCGTTCCAACTTCCATCGGACGGAAGACACCTCTTGGTGGAATGCAACGACGTGAAGGCGACCCATTAGAGAAGAAAAGTCTGAGGACTTTCGCCCTCAGTCAGGAGATCTTGCCATACGGGGCGAAATAAATCGAAAGACTTCCGGCGAGTCTCCTACAGAAAGACAGAAGGGTGGGATCCAGAGCGGCCCCACCATATTAAACCTATAACAGGAACTGTACAAAAACGAAACTAAGAATAAATAAAATCCGAAATTTTGAACGGCCACACACACACACACACACACACACACACACACACACAGATAGACACGATATCGATTACTCCTCATGCTATGCGGATTTCCCACTGACGACCTGGCAGCGGCAGGGGAGGGAGGAGGCGTTGTTCTGTTAACCGCCTGCTAAGTGCCTCCTCGACCTCGAATTGGAGAGGGTACTCAGAGGAGTTGGGCTGGCTTGGGGGGATCGAGAAGAAAAAGCCGCACAATCTTCACTTGACTCGAGCAAGTAGTGATCAGCTTCTAAATGAGGTCGGTTTTATTTGTTCAAGCTGGTGAGATAACCATATTCAACAAGTATGCATACACAGAGAGTTCGCAGTCGACAAATCTCATATCAATTATAAAATCCCCACTCAACATTGTCTTTCCCAATCTCGCAGATGCGATGCGGCGTTTATCTACAATCTAGCGCCATCATCGTTCACCGCGAGCGGCGATTAGATATTCGAGTCACTTTGTCAGGCGATCAGTGTGCACACAACATGGGGAGAGGGGAGTTGGATCATCCCCTAGTACATCGGGGGGGGGGGGAGTAGGGATGCGTGGTCAGTTCCACCGGTTTCCCTCTTCCCAATTAACCCGAAGCAATGTAGCGTAAATTGGATTTAGAGTGAGTGAGCAAAAAATTGACGCCTCAAGTTATAATCAGAGAAAGAAGATGATGTAAGTTTGTTATTATACGGCACAGGGAAAAAAACTTACACTTTTTTCAATTGAGAGATAAAGATGACAAAATATTCCAAAAACAGTTCCTCACATAAGAAAAATTCTAACAAATACGAAGTTTTTTGACAGAATACGGGGTTGTGATCTTTTTTAGTTAAAATTTGGTGTGACAAGGCAGACAGGCATTGAATCATCCTCGCATCTCTATAATAGGTATGTCTGTCGAGGGGACGGGAAGAAGGGACGAAGCCCATCGTTGGACTTACCGGTGCTTGTTATTATTTATATCAGTTGGCAGAAAACATCATTCTTAGGCTTTGCTTAAATTGAATTGGATTGGATCAGGCGGCAGCCCCCTCAGAGGAGCCAGAGCTGCAGGATACGAGGCCACCACCACGGAGTCCTGCGTCAGACGTCAGTACTGATACAGGCGGGATCCCGCCCCGAACACGAGCATACCTGGAGGGTCTGCTCAGCCTCTCCACAGTGTGGACAAGTCGGATTCAAATCCGGGTCGAAATGGGCTCCACACGTCGCTAGCACTCTACAGTGCCCGCTCCTGAGTCGCGCAATCAGCGTCTCGACTTGTCGGGATAGGCCCGCCGGTTTGGGCGCAGTCGAGTAAACTCGGCGAGTATGCTCATGTAGCGGAATGGGATCCTTGGCCTCCCTCTCAATGAGAGGCCTAACCGCCCTGAAGGACACCGGGAAAGGGTCCTGGGACCATCAACGTTCCGCGGGTGGCCCGTCGCCTCCTTGGCTTCCCTGTCAGCGACTTCATTTCCATGGAGTCCACAATGACTAGGGATTCATTGTAGGACAACGGTGCGCTCTACCAGCATCAAAGAGGATCTAACTGCGCCCAATTCCTGGTTGCAGAGAGACCTCCGACCCGGTGCTCAGGGCAGCTAAGGCCGGATTCTCCTCAACGTCACCAGGCAGGAGGGTCTGGGAGCCTCTGAGAGGTCCGTGACGGCGGAGGTCCGGTCATGCGGGAAACTTCGAGCCCCCATCGGGAAGCGACGAACGACGCCACGTGAAGGCGTTTCCCAGGTCGGACTTGCTTAAAAATAGAATATTTACCTGGTTTTCAAGGCATAATAACAATTACACAACCATGAGTATTCAGTAATTCCCATCGCCATCATTATGTAAGGCTTTATCCTTAGAGTTAGACACATCGAACTGTTCATGTGGCAAAACGCATTTTATGTATAATATAATTTGAAAGCGATTGAACATTGTTGTACGACTGGGAGAACTGGAGTGTCACTCAAGCTGTTGGGGACAGTAAATCAAAGCCAAATCAATATCAGCTGGAAACTAAAAAGAAAATGACTATACGTCGTAAGAAAGGATTGACGAAATATGTTCTTAATGACCTCAAAACCATTCATTCATTATCTCGAACATAATTAAATATATAAGTACTGCATTAGGATTTTGGGGTACCAGTTAGCTAGAAGATTTCTCCTCTGCCACCCCTAGCCAATGCAAGGACATTATTTCGGTCAGGGGTATGTTTTATATTTAGTCTTTTTTGTTTGAGTGTCAGATTTGTACACATTTTTTTTTCAATTTCAAGTTTTTTTTGTTAAACTCATGTTCTGTGGAGTAGTGTTTATGTCATTAATTAGATTAATTAGATTACTGATTTCGTGTTTTACGTTCTCTCTCAGTTAATTCATTAATTTCGTTTTTTCTATTTATTGTTAGTTCCCTGACCGACAAACCCAGTTGGTTGGTTCGTGTTCCTAGGTGCAGTGATGTGCAGGCTTATGCGGCTGCAACCCTTGTGGCAAATAAGAATAAAAATAAATAAAAATATATAAAATTCTTTCAATCCTCGTTGTGGTAATTATTATCATAAACATGGCGCAGGTTTCCACTTGCCATAGAAAAATATTTATTTTTATCAAACTTATTTTCTATAGGGGAAATACTGTTACTGTATAATGCGTGTATTTCTGGTTAACAAAAAACTTTAATTATCGAAATTAAGCAGAAATTAATTAGGCCATAGAATAATTACAAAGGTATTCTGGGAAAAAATATTGGTGCAAATATTAACTGCAGAACAACTTTTTGCCATCCGCAGATGCAGGTGAAAAGGAAACTTGAAAATCGAAACAAGAATGAATTCCCGATTGTAGAACGTCTATACAAGTTATATTCAATGAAATTCTGTGCAAGCTATACAGACAGATAAGGTTGCCATAAGGATAAGTGAAAAGGAGTTTCTCTATAAATATCATTCATAAAATGACACAGATAATCAATAGTAGAGAATTCGGAGAGCTACAAATTAGCAGAAGATAAAGTCTGCGACAGCACTAAAAATATCATTAAAGGCCAGAACACCATGAATTATCTGCGCCCGGTCTAATTCAGTGAACTGGCGCGGTCAACAGGCAAAACCTCCTGTTTTTTAAACACCTGTGGATATTCACAGGACTAATAAGCATGGTAAACATTGCATTGTGGAATGGGAGATGGAAAGAATGGGAATAGAGTTGCTTGAACTGAAATGGACAGGAATCGGACACTTGAATCCGGAGGATGTAGAATACTTTATACAGGCCATGAGAGCACCAGAAGAACGGAATGACCATTATATGTAAAACAAGAGTACTGGATCCATTTTGGGGTACACACTTGTAAAAGTCAGAATACTAGGACGTCCTGTTAACACCACTGTTATACAGGCCTACAGTCCCACTGCAACCGCAACCGCAGAGGACATACAAGTAGAAGAACTTTATGGGAGACTTCAGGAGCTGGTAGGTAGTGTACCGAAAGCCATCCTCATGATCATGGGAGATTTCTATGCAAACGTTGGAGAAACCAGGGTACCAAGTGTGACAGGATCCTACAAACTACTTACGCAAAATGAAGCCGGAAGAAGAATGCTAGACTTTTGTCAAGAAAACAATCTTACAGTTGCTAACCCCTACTTCAAACAACCAAACCGCTGACACCACCCGATGGTCAACACAAGAATCAAATAGATTACATCATGGTAGCTAGATGCACAATGGCAGAGCGCCATCACTTCAGCCAATACTCTGCCTGGAGCAGATTGTGGTACCGATCACGAACTTCTGGTCGCTAAAATAAAAGTAAGACTAAGAGATTTAAGTTCTATCCAGCCAAATTTTACAGTGGAAGTATAGTCAAGTTCCAAAACCTTGATTTCTCGGAGGGAACACCAGACGTGCTGTGAACAATGTAAAATAAATTGTTAAAGAGGCAGCTGATAGCACGTCCCAAACCTGAGGAAAAAGAAACAAAATCACCGTGGCTATCACAAGAGGCGATCAAAATTGTTGAGAAAAGGAGAAAGCTTAAGGCAATGTGTATCACTGGACAAGACAGGATTAACATCAGGAAGATAAATGTGGACTTTCGACGTCAAGCCAGAAAGGATAAAGAGAAACAACTGAAGGAAATTTGCAATGAGGTTGATCAAGACAACAGAGCAGGCAGAACCAGGGATCTCTTCAAGAAGATTAGGGAGATAACGGGAACGTTTTCACCAAGGCTATGTATTGTTAAAAGCAAGACGGGAAAGAATCTCTCTGAGACGGAAAAAGTGAAAAAGAGATGAAAGGAATATATACCGAAGAGTTCTATAAGTTTGCCAAAAGACAAAGTAGATCTTTTAGGTTGGAGAATATGCAGATCTGGAAAAAACAAAGCGTGGCCCATGGACTGGAAACATTCAGTTCACATTCCACTACCAAAAAGGAAACACTAGCGAGTGTAGCAACAATAGAAAAAATTGCCCTTATTTCTCATGCCAGTAAAATTCTGATCGAGGTTATTCAAGGAAGAAAGAAAAAAAAGTAAATGAACAAATGCCGTTAGAATGGGCGGATTTTAGAAAAGGAAGAGTAACGAGTGAGCAGATCACAAAACTCAGGTGGACCAAAAAGTCAGGAAAGACTTATTTATGTGTTACATCGACTTCAGTAAGGCTTTTGACTGTGTCGATCACAATCTACGTTGGAAGACTTTGACATTACTGGGAGTTCATGCACATCTGGCGCATCTGATGCCATATTTGTATGCTGAAGAAAAGGCCACACTGCGGACAGAACATATGGAGATTGAAGGGAGTTCGGCAAGGCTGCATACTGTCCCCCTATCTATTGAACATACACAGTGAAATGATAATGAGAATCGTGCGCAGATTGTGGTATTCAGATAGGAGGAAAGCAGCTGAACAACCTTAGGTATGCAGACGACACGACACTTATCACTAAAAGCAAGGAAGAGCTAGCTAGGAATTCTGTTGGATGCACAGAAGAAGGAGAGAGCGAGAAGGCCGGTCTTTATCTAAACATCAAAAGAGCACTTAACGGAATTCAAGGTGGAGAACGAAAAGGTGGAGATGGTCAACAGCTACATCTTCCTCGGGTCCAAAATACAGTAGTGGCAAATGGCGGCTGCGAAGAAGAGATTAGAATGAGATTGAGCTTAGGTAGAGCAGCAATGTCGGGAAAGATATGGAAAACCAGGAACCATTTGTGGAAACCAAAAACAAACTACTATATACACAAACGGTATTTTCAATAGTTTGGACAGCGCTGCTTTGGCCTTGTGAGCTCTGATCATCATGTTTCTGCGATTCTTTTGCTGATCTTCTTTGCAGTTGAAAAACGGGTATAGATTGCTAATGAAGCCGTAATAAACACGAAAAAGCGCTGTCCGAATCCGACTGTACTACTGACTCATAAGAATTTCAGTAGTATTGTTGGCTGCGGATATTTTATAGAGGCATTTACTCTTGTCAGAGTCGAGTTGTACCACAGAGACAATGCGTTCATTTCATCTTTGTCTTCTTCCAGCAGATTTCCACTTGATCTGAGTCTGAATTTTCCTCAATAAAACTAATAAATCTTGCGTTCCCTGGCGTGTCTATAAAAGCTGCATGCACGGCTTTTGCTTTTACTCAGAATCTAATGCAGATTGTTCTAATATCCTAACAACTGCGACAACTCGCTAACTGATTTTTCTCCCCCAGATAAAACAATCCGCCACTCAACTCAATAAAAAAACAACCAATTTGTGGCAAATTTATAGTTCACATATGTCCCTATCTGCTCTGCAATGCCCCCCCCCCCGCTCTTTGCTTCAATCAGGAAATTGCGATTAGCAACATCTGCTCGACTATTCTCTCTACACAATCGTGTACCAAAAACCAACAAGAAGAAGCCTCAAAGTTTGGCAAACGACCGCGTTAAACAGATGGAATTGCGCGATTGCTATTAGCCTACGAATAGCTGCTACTAAACAAGAACAAACAGTTAGGAAATATTATTCTGCTCTACACTGTATATAGTATAGCTGACCGTATTTTCGCATTTCATATACTCAATAACCCAATACGCACTACGGTATCTTTCCATTATAATATAATCCCCACTGATTTACTATTTGAAAGAAAAATGTAAAAAAACCTGCTACATTTTATAAAGAACACTTATTATATAAAAAGACTCAGTGAAAAGCATTAAAATTCAGAATATACCGGGTGTCCCAAAAAGTGAAAGAAATTAAACGCTTATATCTCCGGTTAAACTACATGAAACTACATCAAATGTGTTTCGTTGGGAAGAGGAGATCTGTAAATTTTTGCTTGGATGATAATTGAAGTGATTTACATAGAATATCATTCGCTTTAATCGATTTAAATTAAAACTCAAATTTTATAATAATGTAAAGAAGAATGAAATGCATGATATTTAATATTACAAAATGAAGTTAAACAGGGAAGAGACATTTAAGATGGTAGAATTTTATTTTTCGTGTCAGAAGTCGACAATTACAACGGCGAGGGCCTGCAACGGATGGAAATGGGCGAACAATATAATTTGCCCAAAAGTTACTTCAGTTGACGTTTACCGTTCGATAAGGAAACTGCGTGAGAAGGGGACGCTTAACCGTTGCAATGAAGGAAGCAGTGACCGACCCAATTCAGTCATGAATGACTGGAACGTATTGCGGAAAAAAACGAAGGTCGTTATTTGCGAATATTAAATCTGTCCGTCAGTGCGCCAATGCTCTTATAGTCTGTCGGAGTCAAGCGTCCTTCGCATCATAGAGAAAAACTGAAAGTTTACCCTTATCGCCTGATTTTAGTTCAGGGGCTCTCGATGGACTGACAAAATAGTTCGATGTGAGGCTGTCGAGATATTCTATGAACGTCTTTCAAAAGACTTGGGCTTTTTTTCTCGGACGAGGCAACCTTTAAAACTGGTGGTGTAGTGATACGATGGAACTGTCGAATTTGGAACTATCCGAGGCAACAAAAAAATTCATGCCGAGCGTTGGCAAAACGCTAAAAGAGTAACTGTGTGGTCAACGATGTCTTCCACATACTTGTTCGGTCCTTACTTTTCACCGGCCACTGTGACTGGTGATTTGTACCGGACAATTCTAGAGCAATTCTTCCAGCCAGATCTACTCCAACAGATCACACCAGAGCAAAGAAACCAGGCCTGGTTCATGCAGGATGGGCCCCTGCACATATACAGCTATTCAGTCTCGTCAGATGCTTGAAGACATGTTCGGCGGTCGGGTTGTGGGACGCCATTTGGCTATTACATAAGTGGCCTCCACGTTCTCCGGATTTATACTCATGCGATTACCTTTTGTGGGGCATTGTCAAAAATCGTGTATTTCGCCCTGAACTAGGACCAGTTGCCGATGAGGCCGATTTGTGCAATCGCATAGTAAATGAAATTTCCTGGATGCGAGACAAAGCTATCGACGCCATACGGGATTCGGTTAATTCATTTTATCACCGCCTCCACGGCTCCACGTCTGCCTGAACATAGACGGAGCTCAACTTGGATGCCTTCACACATAACTCTTAAATTTGGACTTTTGCCTATTGTCTTTATATAGTGCCCGTCTATTAATCATGTTTTCAAATGCATATCGTTCAAAATATCTGAATTTAATGGATTAAATGCATATCGTTCAAAGCATCTGAATTTAATGGATGAAATTCATTTCGTTCTGCTTTATACTATTACAAAATTTGAAATTTGACTATCAGATATACTATGAAATTCATTTCAATCGATTAAAGCGAATGATATTCTATGTAAATCACTTCAATTATCATTCAAACAAATATTTACAGATCTCCTCTTCCCAACGAAACACATTTTCTGTCGTTTCATGTAGTATAACAGGAGATATAAGCGTTTACTCTCTTTCACTTTTTTGGGACACCTAGTATATAAATGTCGTAAAAATTGCACATATAACCATCTCTTATCTTTCCGTTGCTTTTATCGTCTCTCAATTGCCCATCTTAATCTCTAGTTTCATTTTTACCCTGTCTTTGTCCCATTCTTCCACTTTCTCTTTCCTCTCACTATCCATATGAACTAGTCTCCCTCTCTCAATACCTCCTCCCTTTTATTTCGCTCTCCATCTCCCTCGACTTCTCCCTCTCTCTCTTTTTCCATCTCCCTCCTTCACTCATGCTCCCTCTCCTCCCCTCTCTCTCCTTCGCTCTCCCTCTCTTCTTCCTTCTCCCTTTCTCCTTCCTTCTCCCTCCCTTTCTCTAATGTCATCTCCCTTTCCTTCCCTCACCTTCCTTCTCTCCCCTTCCCTCTGCCTCTCTCCTTCCATTTCCCTCCCTCTCTCTCCTTCCCTCTCCCTCTACCCCTCTCCTTCCATCTCCCTTCCTTTCTCTCTCCTTCCCTTACCCTCCCTCTCTCTCCTTCCCTCCCCTTCCTCTCGCTCTCGCTCTCTCTCTCTCCTTCCCCTCTCCCTGTCCTTCCGTCTCCCTCTTTCCCTCTCCTTCCATCTCCCTTCCTTTATCTCTTTTTCCCTTACCCTCCCTTTCCCTCCCTCTCACTCCTCCCCTCTACCTCTCTCTCACCTTGTATCTCTCACCTTCCCTCTCCTTCACTCTTTCTCATCTTTACTCTCCTTCCCTCTACCTCCATCCCCCTCCCTCCTTCCCTTTCTCTCTCTCCTTCCCACTCCCTTTCTCCTACCCACTCCCTCTCTCCTTCCCACTCCCTCTCTCCTTTCTACTCCCTCTCTCCTTCCCACTGCCTCTCTCCTTCCCACTCCCTCTCTCCTTCCCTCTTCCTCTCTTTTTATCCTTCCATCTCCCTCCCTCTCTCTCCTTCTATCTCCTTCATACTGGTTAGACAATGTTAAACAGTCGATGTCATTCTCTCTGAAAGTAAAATTCGGACCATATTAGCTAACTGGATTTGGGCAATTTCTAGAAATCTTTATTTCCTGCGGACAGGCAAACGAGAACTACGAAACTCCTTTACTTTTCAGGAACGGCAATACAGATCTGTAGCGCATCTAAAAATGAGTCGACCCTATCTTTATTTATCATCCAACCCCGTTTCCAACTTCCTCAGATAAATATCCATCCAATAAGTTTCTTCACAAAGTCAATATCTGTCGGGGAAACAAGCGATTGCATTCTTTCAGTAAGAACTCTCCAAAGGCGACAAGCGAGACTCAGACACACAAGCATAGATAGACAGACAGAAAGACAGAAACATACGTTGTCCCCATATCGTCGACGCATCCATTCCCTCATTCGTCGCATCTCAAGCATGTCAATTGGGCTAATTGCGTATTTATTAATCCCCACCCAGCATCTGATCAACTCGCTTCACTCAGCAGGCAAATCAATAGTGGACCTAAAACTGACATAAGAGAGCTCTCCGAGTAAAATCGCCTATAATTGGTATGAAGTTATTTTTTCAAAAAAAGGAAATGTGATCAGAATCGTCTTGTTTTTCAACGACAATGCTTGCCCGTTAGCTTGCAAAGTAAATAATTGATTGACAAGTGGATATTTGAACGCCATTGGTTGAGTCTAAAATTCAAATTTTATGGATCTATATAGAAATCTACGACAAGCACATCCTATGTGTTTCCACATTCACTTATTACTGTAGCTACAGTGGCACAACCAGAAAATTCTTGAGGGGGGGGTCCAGGTAAAAAAAGGCGCATTCACCGCGTAAATAGGCGCATTCACCCCGTAAATAGGCGCATTCAC
>JAUYWV010076894.1:0-15596 GCA_032274565.1 Nematoplana nigrocapitula | reverse complement strand
TGAAATAGCGAAATGGCTGGCAACTCCCCGGGGCTCGCAAGAGTCGTGATCCAGTGACTGAGTGTAAAAACTGTGGTGAACTCCCATCCTCCGGAAGGAGCCGGGTAAACAACAAAATGGAGGTTCCTTGTATTTTATTGACCTGCTTCGTTTTTCGATTAATTCTTTCAAGAACAGACTTTAATCCGTCGCGAGAAATACACTATGTACTCTTTTCTATTTGATTTTCCGGCCATAGATGATTAATCATTTGAAGTTAATGTGCATTGCGTTTATAGGAATGACAGTGTCTCATGAACATAGTTCTATCTAAATCTACTGTATATAGAATATACGCACTAAAGGAACACCGAGCTTTATACTGTACAATAGACCTGGATATCAGCAATTATATGTCGAGAAATTTATTTGCCGATATTTTTTTATTTCGACATTTTTACTGATCAATAATTTTAAAAAAACCGACATTTTTATTAGATTATAATTAAATCCGATATTATTGCTTCGACTTTTTAAGTTGGGCATATTTCAATCCGTATTTTTCTATTTCTGTGGTGGGATACTCAATGGCATTGCCGCTCTTATCACAACATCACAGCGGCAGAAGTGTCGTGCGGACCCACATCATGGATTGTGCATCTTGACTAGAGGAACTTTAGGGAGTGTTCTCCGATCTTGCCCAGTCCCCATTGTGAGCTTGACTTCATCGTAAACAAGGCAATGCTATCAAAACGTGGTAACCCAACTTAGATGCCTTGTAAAATGTCTTAATGTTTTCGGTATGTAGCTACAAATATTACACCACAGCACAGCCCGGTAACGTCACCTTCTTTTCTTCCTCCATTCCGCCCGACAGATCGAGAAAAAGACCGCGCCTTGAAATCATTCTAAAATTGTTCAGCATTGCTGCATGCAATACTACTAAGAGTAGTGTGACATTATTTAAAATAAACAGATAAATTAAATAATTAATGATCTCGCATCTAAATAGACTAATAAATTATCTAAAATACAAATATTTCCGCAACAAAATAATAACAAAATGAGACCTCATTTTGAAAGAATCTCAAATTCCTGTGAAGGTCGATTGTGAACATAAAGCGTGACGCACGTGTACTCTTTTATTGAGATACGAAGCGCATCTAAATATATATGAATTCTAGTTCGGCGCGGGGGGCCTGTTATTGGAGATGTTTAACCATCTACCCGTTGCGATCTAATTGCGTGTACACCAATGCAGTGCACATCTGTACACTTGGACGCACCGCTGATAGAACAGTGTATCGTTCAATCTGGTATCAAGTTGAACACAACACCCATATCTAGAGCCCGGATGCACCTGCCAACGCCGGGTGGAGTGATCCTGGACAACAGTTGCATCTTATTAGCCCCCACCAAAAAACAACAAGGCGCATGGAGGGACGGAGGGGAAATGCAACGCTTTCCGCCACAGTGCTGCCAACCAGTGCACAGGTTTTCCGCCAAACTCGCCTTGCATACATGTACCCTATAGTTGTGCATGACGATACGATAGACTGGGTCAGTTACATCCCATCGCCATCTTCTCTCTAGGGCTAATTATGTCATATTGTATGGTTCGAATATACCATGTGTGATGCCTGTTGGAGGAAACCCACAGGGCCAAAGTCACTTTTCAAGAAGCAGTCCCACTAGGGTTCCGTGCGGGGCGGCCGGACAGGGGGGAAATTGCGCGCTAATTTGCAGCGCTGATGCCAACACGAAAATTGCTTCCAATTGAAACAAGATTAGCAGCACTATTTAAACAGATCTGTGTACAAACATATTCTTAGCGCGGTTTTCGCAGACAATAATTGCACTTCCTCCGATCCCTGACTGACATCTGCGCCATAAGTAAACACGAGAGGAGGCAGTACTGTGTTTCCCATAGGAATAGAACTCTAAATGACGTAAAAGCATTGAAACGCGCAATTATCTGTCTGCATCCATTGCAAGTAAATACAGACAATAGTACCGGCGGTTTGGACAGCAATGCTTCTGCCTCGTTCGGCCTTATGTCGCCATTTTCTTCCTTTAGTTGTTTGCAACATTTCCTGTGTTTTCTTCTTCTATGGCTACTCCAACATTCAGCACTATATGTGCTACATGTCGTCTGGAACTTCACGCTTCATATTTTTGCTAGGGATTAGACCCATACACCTTTAATTGGGCAGGCATTCAATTTTGTGCATCCATTGAGAAGATGTCTTTTTCATCTTAGCACCTGGTGCGGCTTATGTCGTTTTCTCTCTATAAGTGTCCAGTTCACACCAGTAGTGTTCTGTGCTAATCTGAGCCAAGATCACCTCTTCCTTTTTGTTCAAGGTTATGTCATTCTTTTTGTTGTTGATGCTTCTCAGTTCCAGCCTTGAAATTGAAGCATGGGCAGATAGATCAGTATCAGAGGGAAGAAGGCAAGGGGTCGGTATCATGATCAAGACGAGAGACAAGATCAAAGTGGAGGACATCGCAGCTGGTGATTGGAGCTACACAGTTGAGAACGGAGCTCACAACAATGAACAGAGAACTTGAACTAATGGAAGAATTGGAGGACTGCAACCATTTTCATCAACTCCAAAGCTGGTATAGGAAAACTAAAGGCGGACCTCAAGAGCAATACGAAGAGGTGCGAAAGACTGTCTGGAGAAGGCTAGATGCAATAAAAGAAAGTGGCAGAAGAGTGTGGTTCCAGTAGGTGCCGGCACATTGTGGCGTCGTAGAGAACGAAACAGGTGATCGCCTAGCAGATGAAGGAGAAAGAAATCACCGAGATAGAAGCTTACCACACAGAGCAGTGAAGGGGCTATAAAGCAGAAGATTAAGAAAGAAGGCGTGAAGCTGAGAAACGCCAACAGAGAGAAGGATAGAACCTTGACTAGAAAGAAAGAGGTGATGCAGGCCCAGATAAGGACAGAGCACTGGTACCCACTGGATACCTGCAGGAATAAGATCGACAAAGCGGAGAGTGATACATGCCGCCGGTGCCAACAAGAAAAGGGCGACATGGACGACCTACTCAGAAGGTGCCCAAACCTGATGCCTGCCCGCTGGAAGGTTTCAGGGCCAAATCCGGACGAGGACAACTTGGGGGAAAAGAGTTGGAACTGCTGCGGTTCTTACGCTTGTCTTGGAGTTCCAGACGACCTATTGCACGCAATGGCTATTGTTCGGCGAAGGAAGAAAAAGAAATCGATTCTTATATAGACCGTTCAGTCTGCAGATCACTACGTATCTGATTAGCTAATGGTTTTGCAAGCAATCATTTTTTCTCCTAGGAGTTTTTCCAATTGTAAAAATTAAAAAAGAAACGTTTTGGAGTCGGACAAATAAGTGTGTCAGCATTTCCACATTCACAATGATGCTTTTTATAGTTTTCAGTACTAGTCGTTATGAGGATAATGTATCATCTAGGAAACAATGACTATTAAAAATTAATGCTCCTAACATTATCACTTCTATTTTGGTAATAAAACTAGAGTAGTAATAGTTGGATAGCCTCTGGACCAGCTAAAATAGTAACATACACAAATAGGAGATCAGCCAATCAGAGTATGCCACGTCATACGTAGGTCAATGTCATTGCTGACATAGACCAATTAGTAGGTCAAGGTCACGTGCAATTTTTGCGGGAGAGGGGGGTGGGGGCGTACCCTTTACTTTCGGTTTCGGTATTAAAACTATCTTTACTGATTAATTATCCAGAGTTATTGTATATCTAAATACAATAGTGTATACGTTTTTGCAGACACTGACTGACTGCTTTGCTGCTACTGTTCCGATAGCGAATGAATGTGTGTTGTGTCTATGTCTGATAACGCGAACTTTTCTGACCTCATAGCAAGGGAGTAAAAGAGGTATCTTTGCCTGGACTATTGCTTTAAATTATCCCCGTTTATTGACAGAAAAAGGAAAATCTAACTATTGCTTTTTATGATCAATCGAATAACACAGTTTGGAATCTGGAGTCGATTAATATTCATTTCACAAAATCAATTTCTAAAATGTCGCGCCAATTTAATAAAAAAATGAATACGAAAAAAATAATGAAATAGTCAGGATAATATGGAATATTCCGCATTCATTGCAGTTCCAAAAGTGGTGACTAAAACAAATGATATTTTAGAGACAAATTGTTAGCTAAAGAAATATTGAGATAATGGGAGCAGTCCTTGAATATCCATCCAGGTGGAAGTTGTCCCGGCCATTAGCCAATATGGGGTATTGGTCAAGGTTTGCTTGCAGTGATGGGTCTTTCTCATAGGACGAGCAGTGGCGTCGATGATCTCTATTTCGTATGAACGAACGAACCACTACATAGTGTGATCGATAATATTCCAATTTAATGTGAACGAATCTCTATGTATATGGAAGCAGGAAACACTAAGACTGAGTATATTAATTTTTATTTGGAGCGAGCAACCCGATAAATGTTTTGTTTCATAGCAGTTTTTAACGAAAATCAACATTGCTCAAATTCATATAGAGCTGAATCCATAGAAGACACTCACTTTTAACCGTTTCACCCCCGGCGTTTCTAAAAAACAAACTGTAAATCTGTATTATGTATTTTCCACTGTCCGGAAATTAAATTCTAACCCCTATAGGTTCTTACTGAAATTATTTCCAGCCCTAATTAGGATGTAGATATATTGGTTAGATCTCATTTAATTAAAAAGACTTCCTAATGTCTAAACTAGGCCCAGTTCATTTAATGAATGCCATTTCCACTTTGTGTTTAGATTTCCTGCAATTCTCGATAATCATCCATTTTTCACTGGAAGCAATTCTATACGAATCTCATATTTCATTCTACACGTCTTATACTTTTCCTTGATAGACATCGGACCCGTATGCTGTACTCACCAGCTGGGTCTCTGTTTAATAAATTTAAATAGACTTTTTCGCTAAACATTTATCCGTCCTTATTCTGAAATTATGCATTTAAAGAGCTAATAGTAGTGAGGGCTGTTTGTTAACTCTGGGGATCAGAACTTCAGGCCAAAAGTTGAATCGTACTGTATCTCGCCTTGGAACCACAATGCTTATCTCTTGAGCTGCGCTTTGACTAGTAGTACATATGGCTGGCTCAATTCGTCCTCCGTGGCGAGGAGTGGCATAGATTTAAGCAAATTCATACTACTATTAGTATAGGTGACAGTAATGCCAATATTGATTCTCGTTTACCTACACCAAGAAATATGTATATACATAATCTATCTCTGCAAAAGATATTTTAAAACATTTCCCTTTGAAATAGTGTTCTCCCATATTTTCCCGTGTCAGGTCGACCCTGGCATGGCCTATTTTGGGAAAACAAAACTTTGTTTGATTGCGAGAGTTTGGGAGCACAGAACTTCTAATTCAGCTATTAGGTATCATCTGCTTGTTTTCTGGCTCTGTTAAACTAACAATTTCAATTGTAATTGGTTTTCCGTGCTATGGATAGGCACATTCATAGTGAATAGTGAGTTTGTATGGTCTGTCAATTCAAACTGAGATTGTATATGCTGTTTGTATGATTATTATTCATATTATTTTTTGAACGTTTAAAATATATGAAAATAAAATTGACCATATAATCTTATGCACAAATCAAGCACGAAATTGCATTTTTGAATAATAATAATCCATGTAAAACTGGTTGTAGATGAAAGTAATCACTAAACAAAATATATATATCACCAAGGTTTTAGTTATTTTTAGTTATTTATAGGGTTATTTTAAAGGGTTCTTTTATGTAACATGGTTAGGCTTGGAAAATGTATTCTGTATACCAATCAATCAATCATATTTTCCAGATTCAGCCGTCTGTGAGAATTAATTTATCTGAAAAAAATAAGTTCATTTTCTTATTACTGGAAAAAATTTTGCAGCTCGTAGACATTGTCGTGTAGAATATTTTTTCGAAAATTTCTTATTCATATCACATCATCCTCGGAAATCTGCCAAAAACTTTGGTGTATAAATTTTAAAATTTTTCAGTTTTGCCGATATAAAGGCGACTAGATTTTAGGAAAAATGCTGTCAACATTAAACAGAAAATGATTTATATTTATTGTGCATATTGTGAACTATATGTATATGGCACTTAATCATTTAAGCATGTCTTATTAATTTAAATGTATTAACCTCACTAAAAGATGTTAATTTTCAAAAGTATCTTTTTTAAAGGTATCTTAGTAAAAATATACATGTATTCGCATTATTGTACTTGTAAGTAGTATAACTATGTGAACGAGTTATTAGACTTAAATTATTATAATTCTTATACATCACAAAATAATAGCAAAATGTGATGTTGTGCTGTTTAAATATAAACTAATGGTAATTATTACGCTATGCTAACTAGACTACGGGCATGGTTATTTTAATTCAACTTTGTTTTGTTAGTGGAAGGTTTGGATACCATGCCTCCAGCTCCGCCTATCCAGAGCCGCTTTTTTAGAACTTGATAAGAGCGTTACCTTCTATAGTCTCATCCACCAGCAGCTTTTATTCTGTTGTTTTGTCTTCTTTCCTGGAGTTCTCCTTATCGCCATAATGTCTATCTTTCTCGTGTTTATCCGCATGCCAAACTATTCAACTACCCCGTCCAAAGCATTCATCGTATGTTGTAGTTCTTCTTCTGCCCATGCTACCATAACCTGATCGGCTGCAAATCTAACTGTTTGGTGTTTAACTGTTTTTTTTATTGATCGTTGTATTTGCGTAGTTGTTGAACAATGCTGTGATACAATGCATCCCTGACGTACACCAGACCCCTTCCAATAAGTTAGTTGCTGTTTCCAAAGTCTGCTTTCCTATACTGTATAATATAATTCTTATCACTGCTGACTTATTTTACTACTGTTAAGTAATAAGTAGTAAGATGAGCAACTTTAGTTATTTTGTTAGGTGGTGGTTAAACATTGTCTGTTTTTCGTATTATCGGATTCACTTTAGAGGGACACTCTGTAGATAGATGTTCGAACTGTGTAACTTTAATGCTTTGCTTTCTTTAAGTGCTCTCAGGTTCATATTGTGTCCCCAAACATGGTACATTAGGTTGTGTACAGTTGTGGACGTGGTACGCTCGTGATGGTGTGTAACGGTTTTCCAAAAATATTTTCTCTCCCTCAATTTTAATGGAAAAAAAACTTACATCTCCGGAGAAAATTTCATTTCACTAAGTTATCCTGCCTTTACTGAGTTTAACCGCGTTAACTATGCGAAGTGGATATTACTCTGAATAAAATATAAATATAGACTACCCACGCTCTCTAATGGCGAACATTAAGATTTCTTACTAAGCCGATGTGCCAGTTATTATACCAACTCGGCTGCGTGGTTAAGTTTGGCTTTTAAAAAATAAATTTCTCCTTCGCATCCTGCTCTCTCCCGCCAGTTTTTGCCTTTTGATATTCAGTCCAGTTCCCATATTGCATTGGGGGGGGGGGACAATGAAAAGTTTAACACTATGATATTGAGGTAGTAAGGGGCAACTATACAAAGATTGTAAATATATGCAGCATTGAATTTACTGATCAGTGTTTAAATACGTAAAGAGGATAAGAATTACTTTTATCGAAACTGTCCGACCTTTGGTTTTTGCACTATGATAGTTCTTGAAGTAATAATTCGCTTTCTCTCTTAGAAAATCGTGTGTTCCTGTGGGAATATTATGTATACTGGGGCAGGGCCACAAACGCGCTGTATTCAGGCTTTGCTGATTGCTCCTGTGTACAGAGTGTAGTGTCCAACCACAAAAAATTCCAGCTGAAGAGAAGACGTTCAAAATGAGCGTCAGAAAATTCTCTAGCTTCAAAAAACAGGACACCTCATCATCTTCTCCGTCTTCGTCCAATCCTTCCAATAGAAAATTGGTAACAACACCTGTTGGCAGGCAACCCGCCACAATTTTAAAGATTATTTACGTATATTTTTAGTGTGATATTTGTAGAAATATTGATCGAATAAATCATTGCAATCAATGCGTTTTCGTTTTTTTCTTCTTTTTTTTGTTAACTATAACTGAAGCTATACAGAAATGCAAAGATTGTAGCTGATATCGATTAATTTAGCTAATCGCTGAAATGCAGAATTGCTTTCAAGTAGAATCACTTTCGTCAGTTTGACTCCCTCTGCCTTCACATTTAAAAGCCTTCTTCTTCTTTTACCAGGCCGATCAGGCTAAAGCCCATATAGGGATAGATCTAGTCTATACCGGACACGTCTTTCATCTACATAAGTAGCTTTTACCGTCCATAAATACATCACTCGGATTAGGCTAAGGACCCCGACGTTTTCTTTTTTATTTCTCGGCGTGATAATCGTTGCATTCGAGAAGCAGGTGACGGACGTTTTGAATTATTCCATCTGTTAGCCATCTATATGTGAATTCTTCCTGCCATATATATATAGAGAGAAATGTGTTTATGTCTTCCCGAAAAGCAATGATGTTTTAACCAAGCATTCTGCTGGTGTCTGTAATTTTCCTTTTTGGTGATACTGGAGGGTCTTTTGGGTTGCAGAATTAGGAGGGCATAAATATGGTTTTCGGTTATCTATGTTAAATCACTTATCTGATTTCTGGCCATCCCATCAGTTTTAACACTGCTGTATTGTTGAGAGTGTACTCATTCAAGTTAACCTCGATCGCTCCATGAACCATAATCGCGACTTGTTCTCACTTGACCTCATCACGGTCTTTCTATCCTCCGCACCGGCCGTGATTAACCCCATTTATTTTCCTAACAATGTGTTTTAATGTTTGTTATTGATATAAATCGAGAGATTTTATTCAGGAAACCGCCATTTTTATGTAAATTGTTCACTTTGATCGAAGAACTCCTGATTTCAGAGATGTTTAAATAATTGAAAATAGTCATCGCATTCAATACCTAAAAAAGATTATTATGCATCAGAGAAAAAAAACATAGAACTGTTATAGATCTCTCTCTCTCTCTCTCTCTGTGTGTGTGTGTGTTGTTGGAAAAGTATCGAAAAAGGTTAGTTACCGTTTAAACAACTAAAGTGCATGATTTAAAATCGCAACATCTGACCCCGTAGGATCAGATAGCAAACAAAACAATTTCCACATAAATTCATCTCTGTCAGCCCTTCACTCTTCTGCGCCTCCGTCCAAAGTAGCCATAGCGAAATAGAAAGTTTAAAAAATTGAATATGTGTTTTCTCCCTTTTTTAATTTATTGCCTCCAGTTCGCCCTTAACTAATTGATCTCACAGCTTTCCAGGATCAGCTCATTAGGGAGACTTTTGTTTTCTGCTTTTTTGGTGCAAAAAGTGAAGATTGGGAAATAAATTCTGCTTTTGTTCTCAGTGGGAAAGATTGATATCCAGCCAAACCGAAAATTTGGCTGCCGTGTTGCTGAAGGTTTTGTTCCAGGTTTCTCCGTGCAAATATATTTCTGTTAGAATTTTGATTTATTTTTTGTAAAAAACACAAATTTTCACACCCCGTTGCTAATTGTTTACTAACAATTGCTGTTTCTTTGACAGTTGCCAATTTTATGATATTGTGTTAACTTTTGGGGGCACTGAAATTCCTTGTTCACAAATGACAGAGAGTAAGAAAATTATATCTGGAGAAAAATTGAACAGTTTTGTTGGTAAGCAGCAGAAACTGCTGAAGAGAGCAGGTTAACCTTTTACGAAGAAAAAGGGAAATACGTTGGGAGGATTGGATTTGTGTTTCTCGAGAATGGCAAAGTCTTGAACGATGCCTTCCCTATTAGATGTTGGTTTTCTGTGCGGTTTTCTTGCAGTTTCGAGAGTAACTTTATATATACTGCAGGTTAGATGTGGGAGAAACCACTTGAAATACCCGACGTTTGGGTGGCTTCTGAAGTTTCTGATAGGGACTGGCTTAGACTCGAATACCAGAACGCGGCGGCATAACACGAAATTGATCGAATGTTGTTGCTTCATTAAAAAAACGCGAGGATATTCTCTGGGCTCTTTTCAGCATGCGTATAGGGTATATAAATGTACCGGTGGCCTTCCTAATAATTTCATCTGTACTAAAGCAGTCCTGTTCCATTCTATAGCAAATGTGTGCCGCAATAAAGACTCCATATCGTTAAAATACTACTAAAAGGCTTGAAGTCAGTAATACACGGCCTATACGATTTGGAAAACGCTGTTTTGGCCTCCTTGAGCCTCACCAATTCAATCCATAGCCATAGTTTCCAGCTGCAAAAAAGCAGAACTGCCTATTTTCTCTCTCGAATGGATTGCAAAAACACATAGCCTAGCCCCATTTTGGGAATTCATCAGACCAAATGGCTGTCTATGCAAATAACGAAAGATGTAAGCTGCTTATCCTAGAAAACGATAGCCCAGCTGAAAGGACGAAGCAGAATGTTTTTTGGCGAAGCATTCAAATAAAACAGCTGGCATTCAATTATAGCCCTGTTCCATTGTTACCAATCTTTTAGCTAATATGTATTCTCCAGAGCAAACTATATGCCTTCGTCTTAATTATGATCAATTATTTCCACCCTCCTGTCTGTCACGGAAGATTAATAAATTATTTGCGTCTCAATTGAGTTGAACTGCGTCTATATGGAAATTGAGTTGTCTGAGTTTGGTGACATATCTCCCCTTCCCAGTTTTATCAGAATCCCCATCTTCCTTAGATTTTCCAAATAAATGATTGATGCATTGCCAGGTTGACCTCTCGACAGCAATAATTAATCGCGCGCAAATTTTCTACATATCTTAATCCCCTATCACTCTCAACCCGCTTTACTTGATAACGAGGGGTGTTATCGCGCTTTTCTGGACGTTCTGGCACACCATGCACGCCACAGTTTTGAATTTCTTCAGAGAAGACTGATCAGGAGACTGTTGTTGATGGACACAATAACATGCATCTGTAGCAAGCGAATACCGCAACAAAGCGATGCTTTGTTGGCTAAAAACGAGACTTATTTCGGCATTCACTTGCTAGTGATTAATCAACTCCATTTGGCATATCTCTTCTCGGTATAACATTCGAGCCCTTTGTACTCCTTCCAAATTGTTGACCTGAAACACGTCTGCTATGCTATGCCACTCTTACTATACATTGGCATCTTATTTGTATTTTCTAATTATAGAATTCTGCTTAATCTTCCGTCCTGTCCTGAAAATCAATGTTAACTCTTTTTAGCAATTTTTTTAGTGGAAAATATAAATATTATTGAGTTGTTGCAAAAAATAGATTAACGGGTAAAATTATGAGCTATGGGCTTGAAATTGGATAAAATTTATAATTCATCAATGCTAATAAAATTACTCACATTAAATATGGTCGGACGTAAAATCGATGTTGGCTAGATCGGAGAGTCGATGGAATTCCCAATACGAAAATAAAATTTTCGGATGAGCGGATCGGAACTGTCGTTCCTCAAAACCTTTCGTTCCCTTCAAGCTTTGCTCCATATCGTTTTTGAGGATTATATCTCAAACATTTTTGGCGTATCTTGATTAGAACTCTGCCAAAATATTGCGTACTGCTTAAATTTTCCATCTCTGTAGAACTGATACATATATACAGTAGCATTAAAACATTTTTTGCCTTTTGCTTATCTATAGTTTCACAGATCTGCTC
This sequence comes from Nematoplana nigrocapitula, assembly GCA_032274565.1. Lineage (NCBI taxonomy): Eukaryota > Metazoa > Platyhelminthes > Proseriata > Nematoplanidae > Nematoplana > Nematoplana nigrocapitula. The sequence goes on along the minus strand of JAUYWV010076894.1, from coordinate 3,985 downwards.
AAATTCACTATTGCAGTTCATCAAACCGTGCATCCATCGTGAAATGACGCGAACTCTAAAAAATATAATTGTATAGAAAACTAACTGATTAGCAGCGGACCCTTGGTAATGTAGCTGTTTTTTTTTTCAATAGAGAAAACATTAAACTGCGGTGTTTGTAAATTTAGTGCAATCAAAACGCCAAAAAAAAAACGGAAATCCAAGTATTATTAAAAGATTATTATTTTGACATTCAATTTTTATTTTATACCAACAATTCTGATCAATAGAGTTTCTGAAGTGTTATTTTGAAATCTGTCAAAATTTGCCCCGAAGAGTCAATAACACAGTATTCGGTACAAAAAAATCCCTGAACCAGTGGCCCGCTGCAGCTACGCGTGCAAGTGCTGTTATGAATAAAGCACAACGCGCTCAAGTTGAGTATCAGTTGCTGTGCAGCGTATTTCTGGCGTACGCTCAATGCGGCTCCGGTAGTGTCCGCGAGAGCAGCGCCGTAGTCTTGTTTGCGTAATCTTGCTTGCAGAGTGAGAGAAAAATCAATAGATCATCTTGGCCGAGTGTACAGCTTTAAGCCACCTGGGTGTGTGTGAGTAAGTGAATCAAGTCGCGCTGGCTCTCGCTCTCTCTCTCTCTGTCAGCAAACTGACCAATCAAATGACGTGTTCTAAGGTTACGCGATTTATCCAACGACTCAACGATCCAAGAATCACGTAGCTTGCTTTATTATATATGTAGATACAAGATTAGTATTCGCTATAGCCTCTTCAATAAAGTTCTAACCCTTCGCGCTTCTCACTGTCGGCCAAAGTCTGGATTATGTTGGTAGGCAAAACCCTCCATTCCTCTGAAGTTGGACCAATGTTCTGGGATTTCTTTGTGTCACACATCTCAGGATATGCCATAAGTGCTCCATCGGATTCATATCGGGAGCTTCCCTAAGCTTTTAATGTCGTGGGTTGCCAATCGGGTATCAGAAAGACCAGGAAAGGAACAGTATATATATATATGTACAACTTTAAGTAAACGGTACCCAGTAGGTTCTTCCATATCAACATTTTGGTACGAATCTCATCGTCATGTTTCTTGCGATTTTCAATAATTCTATTTGAATCGTCTTCGAAACACATTGGCAGAATCCCTTTACGCAGAGCCAATCCCTTCAGGAACCAACTGAGAGATTCTAATTTGTCTAAGATTTTTTTAAAATTTGTATGTCGCCTTCTTTTGAAGCAGTAGAATTCACTATGACTAGGTTTTAAGATCTACACTGAACAAAAATGATAACTAGATATTGCACTGCAACAATCATACGCCTGGGCCTTTTTGACAACAAGACCCCACTTAGAAAAAATTGCCAGAAAATTTATTTTCCTCCAAAACATTTTTTTATATCTAGGTAGCTACGCCCATAATTACATACCCATGTAGGATCTTATGTTAGGATTTTGTTTACTTTAATACAGACTCCAAAACACCGTGCCATCGTAAAATCAACTATAGCCTATAGAGAATTTCTTCAGCGTGCAAAAAGAATCACTGAAACTGACGTTCTCCCTGCTTTCTCTCTCTCTATTATTTAATTTCTGGATATTTGTCATTATTTCCGATGAGGTCGGTTCGCTTCTCTGATCTATAGCTATGCCTATATTAGCACTGATAACGCTTTGTGGTCTATAAATCTACTATCACCCTTTCCCCACCGTGTGCTATCTCCACAAGAGATCCGCGCGCGCCCTCTAATGTATCGATTTCTCCAATACTGACCCACCGGCGGTTTCCACGGGAAATTTGTGCGGGGGGAGGAAGCCAGGATGGGGTGTTGGCGGAAGTGACAGGGGAAAGTGCGGGGATCGTTTTGCCTGACTTCCCCTTAGACCTTGGCGCTCCAAAAGTCAAAGATAAAAGCGCCGGTAATAGTCAACTATGTAGTAGGATACTGTACATACTGATGCTTGCTACACTTGCACCATGCACTCAAAGCGCAGATTGGTGGTGATGGTGTTGGTGAAATGCGGCGTCAAATGAGGCTAATCGTGTCGATAAATACCTACCTGCTTACCTTTCCAGCAGCTGGCAGAGATCAAAGACAACAGCACAGTCTGCTGGTGCTTAGTTAGTTAGGGGCGCATTCTCTCAGGCAAATTGGTCGAGTAGAAAGGTCACATGATGTTGCCGCATCGCTACTTCGCCACCAAGCACAGCATTGACCTATGCAGCAGCCTTCTCGTGGCGAGAATGTCATCCTCCGGCAGGCAAAGTGATATGATATTCTTGGCTTTTCTCCTTCTTCTTTATCTCTTACCTCTCCCATTGGTCTCTCTCTTTACTCTATACTGTCCCTCTCTATTTACCATTTTTCTGTTCTCCCTCTCCCCATTTCTCTCTCTGTCTCTGTTCTCTCTTTCTTTCTTTTCTTTCTCTTTTCTGTTTATGTTTTCCTTTCTATCCTCTTTTTTTTATTCTCTCTTTTTATTAATATTTATATTTTCTCTCCTTCACCTTTCTCTTTCTCCACTCTTTCCTCTCAGTTCTCTCCATCTGTTTTTCTCCCCCCCCCCTTTAGTATCTCTGCCTATCCTTTCTCCTCCATTCTCTCTTTATCTCCTTATTCGCTCCCTGTTTCTTTCCACACTCTTTATCTTCTCACTGTTCTCTCCCTCTATCATTTCACTATCTCCTACTCTCACTCTTTCTTTTATTTCCATTCTCTCTTTTTTTCTCCTTCCCCTCTCTTATTCTTTATCTCTATCCTTTCACTCTCCTTCTCTCTCTCTGTCTTATGCTTTTTCTCTCCTCTCCTTTCTCTCTCTCTCTCTTTACTCTCTCTATTCTCTGTCATTTCTCTTTGATGTCCTCTAGCGCTCTTTCACCCCTCTTTTCTCCCTGTTCTCTCTTTCTTTGCCTCTCTCTTCTCTCTCTCTTTCCTCCGGGAAGTCCCCTCGACTGAGAATGACAGCAACAACAAGTACAATCTGAGATGGTAGTATGTACCTGACTGTGAAACTGCAATGTACTGCAGGTATCTGTTTCTTTCATCACAAATTTCTTTGCTCAACCCCCCTTCCTCGTATTTGTTTCTCCATCTATCTATATGCCCAACTAATAAATATTCGGGCATTGATTCTCTCTCTATCCTTCACCTTAATAGTTTGTATCACCCAAAGACTCTATATAATCGCCGCCTTCTTTGAAACACGCCCAGCCTGCTAGATTGCAGCTTGTAAGAGTATGAGTCTGAGTCTGAGTATATAAAGTGAAGGAAGCTGGCTGAAAGAGAGTCTCTGTCACGTGACGACTCCGGGAATAAGAGAAGACTAACAGCCTGGCGTTTTTCGGTGTACTCTGCGCGGCAGTTGACTGGTATCGATCTCCTCCTTTCGTCCCCCTTCTTTCCCCTCCAACTTCTAAAAGCGTGCCTAGTAGTTGATCGTGTCTATCCAACATTTTTGGCCTTTTGATGGAAAATTGAAACTTTTGTGACGCCGAGAAGAAGACGCTAGTAGGTATAGGAATGAATCTGCCTTCTCAATCGTCCTGCTTAACTTTCCCCGATCCTCAGCTCAGCTTTTCTCCCGCCCCTCTCCTCTACACACTGCACTGAGTCGAAGATGCTTGATCTCTTCCCCCCCCCTCTCTCTCCCTCGCACACACCACCAGTCTTGCATGAGTGGAGAAGAATATTTGGTCGGGGAGATTGTGCGGGGAATAGAATGAGAAATTTGTGGTGTTTGTGGCGGTCTTATTGCAGACAACAGTTGATAAGTGCTCAAAGTCACCAGAACTACAAAAAAATCAAAAAGATTTTGCAACACTCACAGACATCGCCAACTTCTTCCCTGTAGTAGGGTTGCCGTGACAACCAGAGTTGGAATATCCCCAAACCAGCAATGATTTCAATAGATAATCGCGTCCATAGAGTAGAAATACATAGAGTTCCGTCTCTCACGATCTCAATGATATATCTATCAAAATACTTTTTTTCCTT
>JAUYWV010076783.1:0-15602 GCA_032274565.1 Nematoplana nigrocapitula | reverse complement strand
TGAGGGTTTACCCATGAGGACCTCGTGGGATCCTGCATCCCATCGCTCCCCTCACCTGAAGAAGAAGAAGAAGAAGACACCAGCAACTAACTGCGCGACATCAACTTCACTTTATCGGACCCCACAAAAGCTATCAAATCCGGTGGAAGGAGTGCTGATCTGGTGTGCCCACAAACAGAACCAACTAAACATCAGGTATACGTACAGCCAGCTAACTAGGTAACTCATCACTCAGGAGAAAGGTGACAATTAATTGATGTGTTGCGGTTAAAACCGGTAATAAATCATATACTCCAATCCACTCACCTCTCCTCCAGATTCCCTGCCAGATAAACGAGATGAGAGATGACAACCATGTCGTCGCCTTCTCGTGACGGGGGTGTCGTGCTCCGGCAGACAAAGTGATTCATTTCCTGGGGCCTCCTAAAGACCCTCTTTTTCGCTCCCCTCTTCGGTCTTTTTTAAATTTTTTCATCTCTCACTCTATTTTCTTTCTCTCTATTTCGTTCAGTCTATCCTCTATTTTTATCATTTTTATCTCTCTCTCTTTCCCTTTCCTTCGGGTGGTCGGGGCGTTGACGCGTCCCCTCGACCAGTGGTGACAGCACTGGGCTTGGCGGTGAATAGCTGGTGGTCGCTATTGGATCTCGTCCGACAGCAGTTGGTCTGCGTTGGCTGAGCAGTGCGACGACGCCTTTCTGCAACCAGGAATTGGGTGCGGTTAGATCATCCTAGATGTGAGTGGAGGGCACCGTTGTAATACAATGGATCCCCAGTCACTACGAACTTCATGGAAATGAAGTTGCTGACAGGGAAATCAGTCAGGCTACGAGTCACCGCGGAACTATGATAGGTCTCAGGAACCTGTCCTTTGGGGTGACAAAGGCCCTCATCAAGAGGGATGTCGTCAAGGATCCCAACCCGGTCCTTGAATGTACTCGGCTGAGTCCAGGACGGCGGGCCTATCCTGATAGGCTGAGACGCTTATTGCGCCTCTTAGACGCGGGCATTGTAGGTTTCTAACGACGTATCGAGCCCGTTTTGACACGGAGGTGAATTCACTGTATCCTCACTGTGGATAAGATAAGCAGGTCCTGGAGTACTGGCTTCAAGTGTGCCCTGCTCACCTAGGTACGCGGGGGCCCCACCTCTATCGGTTCTCACTGAGGATTTCATGGCGATGGCCTCGTAATGTACCAACAAGGTGACCAAAGCCAGGCTGAGAAACAGTGTGAATTAAGACTGAGGGGAAACATGAAAGTTGTAAAAGAGTGAATTTTGGGTCAAGAAGAAAATTCAACTTTTTCGATCATCACTTTCGGAAGGATAGTTTACTGAAAATAATTATGCAAGGAAATGTTCAAGGCGTAAAACAGCACGGACGACGTACTTTGTATAATCAAACTTGGAAAGATAACATCAAGAGCTGGGGTCAAGACTCAGCATGCAACAACTTTATAACTGAGCAATAAATACAGGAAAGTGTGGAAAAGAAGTGCCTATACTCTTGGTTGCAAACATAAGTTCTCCTTAGGCTATGGTTCATGGTTGCCTATACTCTTGGTTGCAAACATCAGTTCTCCTTAGGCTATATGGTTCATGGTCGCATGGATTCCTTCTTCGTCTTCGTCCTTTCCGTATTAGACGAGTGCACTTGCGTGGTGAACTCTTCATGCACGCCCATATAGGGCCCACGGCCTCTCTCGATGTGAGTGGAGTGCGCGTTTGTGTGTGGGAGTTGTTAGTAGTACAAATGCTATACGTTATCTCTCGTAATGTTCCCCATTTTTCACCCTAAAATGATAATGAAAAAGTCATTAGAAGCCGCACATTATTCAATTATCAAATGACTACTTTACACCAGCCCAAGCATATAGCATCACTAAACAATATTTTTAATTGTTAAATTTTATTCCCGATCCATTCTTGTAATAGAGCTGACAGTTTCAATTCACGCGAATACTGAGCTAGGTTTGACACGCACGCCTTAAACTTTCAGATATTCTGCATATAAATAGCAGATGAAAACGCTGCCTTTTTACAACCAGAAAGGTTCTTCATACCTTGTGTTTTCCAAGTTGGAAGGGGTATCACCTTTTTAACGGAATTTAAGTAAAGTGACGTAATTTGAATCTACTTTTATAAATAGGTCACGTGATATTCTTGAAAATCATATGCGGTAATAACTGTGATAATTAAGCTCGTCTGAAGTAAATTAAATTAGATTTATTGGTATTTGGTTTATAGTAAACTCTAAAATATAGGACAACATTTTTAATGGACGAAATAAGCGAAATGTTTTATTATTCATACGATATATTTGGCCGGACCCTACGCCTAAAATCAAACTGTTTGATCGATATCTGTCAGTAGTAAGAGTTGGGCAGCCTCTGTACACCTAAAATAGCATGATATGAGTCATGGTGTGACGTCATAAGTAGGTCATGGGCACTGTTGGCGTCGATTAATCAGTGTAAAGTAGGTTAAGGTCACGTGGTATTCAGTCAAGGTCACTGGGGGGGGGGGTTGCTAGATGCAATGTGGTGGTAGTTGGTAGTCCTTCTTTACTTCGGTCATAATTAACGTCATTCTAGTAATAAATAGCTGTCAATAATTCTCGTTTGATTACTCATTCTTGGAACGCTGCTAACATTTCCAAATGAAATCTAATAGCCCCTTTCGAGAAAGCTTTCAACCAAACACAAGTATAGCCCTTATTGATTTCGATGTCTTGGAGATTGCATCGTTCGCTCACTACTTGAAGAGTTGCGCGGTTCTGTTTCTCGGTTAATTCGGCGGCGTTTTTCTACGAGTAGGGCTGGAATACTTGGCGGAGAAATTATTGACAAATTTCATATCGACAATGGAGATAGAGATAGAGAGAAAGCGAAACTCAGAGAGGAACAATGATGGCAGACTGTGTTACAAGCAAGTCAGCAAGCAAGTAAAAGAAAGGGGAGGGGAGGGATGGGAGATCTTTGATGGATTGCTCAGTCGATTCATTGTGTCGCCTCAGGCTGCATGGAGTACGGCTGTCGTGTGCCGATCGAAGAGTGCTCACATCATCGAGGAGATATATCGTGTCTGTGTGTGCCTGTGCTTTTTCCCTTTTCTTTATACACTCCAGATACTCATTGCTTGTAATTCTTGTTTGTAACGTTTCTTGAAAGAGAGAGAGAACTGTTCCCCTTACATTACCCAGATAAGTGCCCTTTGACAAGATAAATTATTATTTATTATGCATAACCGTGGGGTAGGAATACCATATAGTGATAGTCCTGGAAACGACTGAAAGGAAAATATACTAAACTATTGGGGCAATTGATATCAGGTGATAGTAAAAGTGACAGTGAAGTGAGGGCGGTCGAATAGAGATAGCGGGTGAGAAGCAATTTTATCAAGATAAGAGATGTGCTATCTTCAAGGACCCTTAGTAGTTTGCATGTTTCGAAAGAGAATGATGAATTGTTACATCGTCTTCAAATGACAATATAGTGCATTAGAATCATGGATGGTAAGCAAAAAGAAAATGGATAAGATCAACGAATTCTTCAGAATTTGTACTGGGAACAAGAAGTGAAAGTGAAAATCGGCGAAAACTGCCCTAATAGATTAAGAGAGGCGTTAGACAGGGATGCGTATTGTCACCATCACTGTTTAATTAACTTGCACGTGGAAAAACATCGATGAACCTCTTGAAAAAAATGGATTACAGAGTCAGCATTGGAGAAAAAAGACAGGCACGCAGATGATATTGGCGGTAGTGGCAAACAGCAAATAAGAACTGCAGAGAATGATAGACGCGGTAAAGAAGGATGGGGAAAATATCGGATTAAAAGTGAACACCAAGAAAACGAAAGTAATGGTAGTAAGTGCTGAAGATAGTCGTCCAAAGTTATACACTTATACTAAAGGACGAGAAAATAAAGGCAGTTTGATCAATGCTATATTTAGGCAGAACAGTAACTGATGACGAAGATGCAAATTAGAGACTTAAAAAAACAATTAGAATGGTTCGTGGAAAGTGCCTGGACGAATACAAAGGTTATGGAGAGAAGAACAGAGGGGTATCATTGTCAAAAATGGTGAAGTGGCTCCAAAAGGTCAGAAACGGAAAAGCTCTTAGAGAGAGAGAGAGAGATAGTAGATGAAAATAAATAGCTATACTTAACAACATCAAAACAAAGGAATTGCAATTCTGTTCTCACAAGTCGAGAGAGAAAGACGTGGTAACCGGAAGAATCGAATGAATGAGAAGTAGAGGATGGACGGTGGAGAAGGTGACGAGTCAATCGCAAGACCTATTGCAGTGGAAGTCTATTATCTCCAACCGCCGCAAGGAGAAGAAACATCTGCGTGACTGAGTCAATGGACTCAATACAGGCGTAGTTCGGGTTAATTGTAAAATGTTTCGTTTGCAAATAGCTATCGATTGTCATTGATCTATAAATTATTCAGGTATGAATAGAAGGATCGAAAACACAATAAATCAACTATATACTGTAGTTAAGGGTTCGACTTTGATAGCACGTATAGTGTCGAATATCTCCGTCAGTTAGTTTAACAAGAATATAACATATTAATTTCACAAATATGCATAACTCAAGAGGTATTCCGGCGATAATGGGATCCAGAATTGAACATGTTATAATATACTGTAAGTTAGATTGTATCGATTTAATATAGTTATTAGTGCCGTTGGCTGTCATAGTAAAGGTAGCAGGTTCGAGTCCTAGCTGAGACGGAATTTATTTTTCCTTGTCAGTGCCTTACAGCGGCGTAGCGGGAACCGTGAGGCAGAAGATCAACCTAGACGCGAAGCATTTCTGCTAGTATACACTTATACTACTAAGAAGGCTAGGAATGTTTCATTAGTATTTTCTCGAAAAGGATGCTTTATTATGTCTTGACTGTCCATCTATAAACGGGTGTTTTCGCTACGCATAAATAGTTAAACACTTTTTAAACCCCAATACGTCTCTTAGAAGAGGCACTAAAGTTTGGTGCGAAGAAAGTAAGTAGTGAAGGAGGAAAATCTTTGAGGAGAACACAGCTAGCTGGCTAGCCTCCTCACTAAACGATTCTTCTCCCATTACCAAGAGTGGGTGGTATGTATGGTGTACAATCTTTCGCTTCTTCTTCTTCTCGCATATACAGTATCTATAGCTTAGCGCAGCCCCAGTTTGGAGTTGTCGCATGACAGTTGTTCTTCCAGGCAACGACGACATGTAAACCTGTTTCCCTTGCTACAGGGGGGGGAGGGTTATATGGGGAAACACGAGGATCCATCATACGGCTTCCCGTGGAGAAACATCCTCCCCTCACCACAGGACTTTCCACAGATAGGCACTGTCAGTTTTGGGGTTTGCCTGTTATAGAGACATCCAAAGAGGAGTAGAGTGCGACACATTCCTCCTTACCTGCAGGTAACTGCGTATCTAGTGTGTACAAGTGATACACTGCGGTCATTTTTCACCGGGGAAAACTAGAACAATTACAGGCTTGCAGCGATAGAAATGGTTGGCTTATTTACCCAAACAATCTCGCCAACATTTATTTCCTAATAACATTTTTTTCTGTAATTGGGGATTTGATAAATAAGAGCAGCTGCATCAAATGTTGATAGGATTTCTTACAGGATCTAAAAGGAATTTTATGGACACCGACAGAATGCTTGGAATCTCTATTGACGATCGAGTGAGGAATTTAGACTACGGGGATACTTGAAACCAAGCTTAGTGTTAAAAAGAAGACTGTTACCAACTGTAGAATCAGTGAAACGATATAAATAAACAGCAATTTTGGAACGATAAGCTTTGTTAGAATAACGTTTATAGGAGAAAAGAAAGATTGCTTTACACGCGAAAAGACTGACAGAAGAACAAAATTGGAATAACCGGAACCTCCAAGTGTATACTTCAGAAAACAAATTTCGACGCGGATATCTCATGGGCTGCAAATACAAAGACTACAAAGAAAATGCATTCAGTCACACTAAGTTTCACCTAGGACACGGAAAAATAAAGTTTATAGACAAACACTTTTCGGATTATTGATAAAAAATCCAGCAGTAGCTGGAAAAGAAGTTACGTTGTTAACCGAATTAGAACCTCATTCACAAATGTATACAAAATGTATACAAAAAACAATTGTACTATTACAACAAAATATGACACATAATTTTTTCCGTGAACATGTTCGTTGTACTTCGAAACAGAACACTTGTATAATACAAATATCCTTTAAATAATTCGTCAAAATAGGTTCCAAAATTGTTCAGTAGCTTATAGTCCAGAAAAGAAAAATGTAAAGTTTTGGAAAAAGCAATCATTATACTTTGAAGCGGAATGAACCAATCATTTGACAGACTATAGAACATTTTTCAATGTGCAATATACCTGGTCAAAATGTATTTCCTTATCTCACAGTAGAATAGACTACAATTTTCTCTTTACAAATCGCTATAGATGTCAACATATTTATTTATTATTTGAGTCATTTGAGAGTTTATTGGATAAATGAAATAAATTCTTCAATAAGAAAGTCTGTAATTGCATACAAAAACACTTCCATAGTATATAACAAAAGTTTGAAATAACACTAGAAATAGCTACGACATTGTTTTAATAAATATGTCAAATAAGGAATATATGAATAGAGAAAAACTACACCGCATATATTTTACAAAAAACACTTGTGCAAGACCTCTCATGACTTGCAATTGAGAATTGGTACAAACAGCTGTTCTGTTGAAATTGACATAAATATCTAAGTGAGAAAATAGTTTAAAATATTCCGTTTTCTGCGGTTTGAGTAAATATTTCATAATTTTGTGTTTTCTTTTGTTTAATTAAGCAATAAAAACTAGAAAAACAAATCGAAATTAATTCAATTTGCAGTGGGCGCCTCTACTTTAAAATATGAAACCTGCATCTCCCAATTAATTAGTTCAGTATTTTAAAGTTTACTGACGGCTTGCCGATGTCATTGCAGAAGTTTTTCGTAAAAAGTAAGAACAGCTTCAAATATCGGTTTTCTGTGTTTTTCTGTCGTTTTAAATCATTATATGATATTAAAATGGACAATTAAAATTTCGGAATGGCCTGACAGAATTTTATTCTTTATTTATACCTCTTTAACTTACTGCTAGTCATATAGTTGTGACCTAGAAAAAAATATAGTTAAATTGATGAATGTCACCACTCATTAGTCATCTTATATTTTTCACCGTATATATACCGAACCCGTTACATCGCCGCAGAAAAGTCAATTTTAAAATCGTTTAGTTTTGTTTTAGGAAAGCTGAACGTCAGTGGAGGAGCATTACGTCTGTGGCGGACTCGTTTTAATATTTGCAAAACTTCATAATTAGCAGCAACAATTTATCCACCAATTCGTACCAAACGATAGGGCCTACAAACAGTAGGTATCACCTTCGTACCAAACGACAGGGCCTACAAAGAGTGAGTATCACCTTCGTACCAAACGATAGGGCCTACAAAGAGTGGGTATCACCTTCTTACCAAACGATAGGGCCTACAAAGAGTGGGGGTATCACCTCTCTCCAATTGATAGTTTAAGGTGAGATAGCGAACACATATAACTAACAATCAGTTTTGCAAGATCTTCACAGTCCAAGAATATCTCAATCGGCAATTCGTATGCGGCATCTCAGAAAAGTTGAACTGCTCGAAACTATTTTCTAATTCTTTTCAGAAAAAAATCGTTAACAGAAGAAGACTTTTTTAAAGACTCGAATTTTAATTTAAACACAATTTAAGTGACTCTACCTGTAAAGAACTGGGTTTTCGCTATTCTGCTGTGAAGCTACATAACTACTGTTTTCCCATCACATTTGCTAACAGTTCTCCAGACATAGCTGCTGGGCGTACGGAAGTTTAGCGACGGCGGTGCCTACTGTCAAATATTTGCTTCGTTGAGTTCGAGAATATTCGACCTCAACAATGGAGGTCAGTTTCTTCGGTAAACTTAAGCGGCTCAATTTTCCGTTTTTCCTCTATCTAGAAAGATGGAAAAACCCGCCCTATAGTCCCAACATATGAACTAATCCACCATTTTATCTCCATATAGCCTCTCAGAAGCCTCCTCCTGAGAGCAAAGTAAGTAGGCGGGACGGGCGCTGAAAGTCCAATAAAACATGCAAATATTTTAATTAAATTAGAGAGAAAGAGATGGACGCCAAACGAGCATGGGAAACCATATCGGGGTTGGCATACTAGATAGATGTACCCACTGAGAGGCAACCTGGTGCAAGGTGCATGGGTTGGCGGATATAAGAGTGTTGGGAGAAAAACAAGGGAACGGAAAATTGAAATTGATTTTCACTTGAATTTGTCCTCCGTCAGGCTCCGGCCGACCAAGAAAGGTGGAGGGGGTGGGGGGTTCAGAAATGCGGTCGGCTTGAGCGAACGCGGGGCTGGGTTGGAGTAACCCCATTGCCGTCTGCATCACCCAATGTATGATCCCGATGATTTATGAAAATTCGATTTTCTTCGACCCAATAACACAACTTCATCAGTTTGAGATGATGGTGCAACTTGCATTCCATCCCGCTCGGCTTTCTCTTCCTTCCTTCCGTCCTTCCTTTCTCATCTCTAGTTAGCTCCTCATCACTCCCTTGCCCAATTGAGCCCCTTCTCTCTCTCTCGTCCCCTTCTCCGTCCTTCTTCTCACCCTTCATCGAGGGAGGGTGTGGAAGGCTCGGGAGACCAAGGGATATTTACCTTACCGAAATCCTCTCCCCATTCCTTTGCCGACCCCCTCCCTTCTTCCTTCTCTCTTGACTCCCTTTCCCGCCTCGAAGATATATCGGTTATTTGTGGCGAAAATTGATATAGAAGTCTTCCGGTTAGCTTGACGGGCATTCCCAGTTGCTGTTGTGGTCACAGAGGAGGAGGCTAGATGTCGTACCGACTCAACGCCAGAATGATCGGAACGGATCAGAAGTGGACGCGAAATTTTTCCCAACCATTCAAACTAAAGGATAAAAAGCCAAGTAACGCCATATAAGGACAGATAGTGAGGCAGTGGTAACAGCTTTGAAGCCAAGCATGATTTCGAAAGAACTAAGAAAGAAAATGGACGCAATAGGAGAAGGGGTCAGGTAAAAATGAATAATTAACAAAAGAGATAATTTTTATTGTTCTAGAAATCATAATGTTCTCATAAATTATTAATAGAATTACTCATTTATATTATAATCTCTTAATGAAAGTGGGTACAATTTCGAGGTCTCCCTACAGGGTCTTCGCAGGGACAGAGGCTATACCATTGGGGTTGGAATGTTTTATTGTAAGTTTTGTTTTCTTTTGTGAAACTAAAATATCTTACAGCAGTTTTAGCTTCAAAAGTGAAGCTCATAGCCAATGTTAAGGGTCATGTGTTAAATTTTCTCGGACGTATCATAGCTTTTACAGTGATGTAACTTGACATGTTTTAAAAGACTGGACTTTGAAAACTTCCCCTGGACCCTCTGGCGCACTATAAACTCTCGATTGCAATTGTGCGGTGACTGCTATTCGTTTCTGTGTTTTGGAAGAGGTTCTTTGTGAGCGTGATGATCCGTTCTTTGAGGCGGGCGATAACGTACTGTGACTATCGCTTTGTGCAATCGTATCTATGAATAACGCGATGGTATCTCTACAATAACGATATTTTAAAATCTTCAACACATATGTATAAGCGATCTATATTATTAAGCAATCTGCGTGATTTCTGGATCGTAGGGTCGGTCGGTCGGTCGCGCGAGCCAGCGAGACTTGAACCACTCACGCACTCACTCACGCACTCACTCACACACAGGCTGGGTAGCTGGCTTAAAGCTGCACTGTCGGTCAAGCTGATCTATTGATTTTCTCTGTCGACTCACTCTGGAGTAATCTATCTCGCGTTGAAAACAAGCAAGACTACAGCGCTGCGCTATAGGTGGAGGTTATCCGTGCGTGTGTTTGGCGTACGTTCAACCGAGGTGCACAGCAACTGATGTTGTGCTTTATTCGTAACAACACTTGCACGCGTAGCTGCAGAGGGTCACTGGTTCATTAATTATTGGTGATATATTCGGTGAGGTCATCTCACTAAGGACAGATCTTATGTACAGGCCGAGAAGTTTTAAGTTGTCTACTTTTTCAAACGTAAGAATGCATACTATATGAAGGGCCGAGTTTTTGGTATAATGTACTGTATGTGTATAGGGAAAATCCTGGATTTGTTAGTGTTAGGACTGCCCATGAGCTAACTGCAAAAAACGTTTTTCTTGAAAAAGTGCAGCGAAGGGTGCTCTGTTATTCTGGAATGTTCTCGGCGATGCTGATTATGAGGAATCAGCAACGGTATATTCAATATCTATAACTATATTTGAGGTGATCTGTCGCGATGTCCTTCTGTACGCTTATAACTCGAAAACGGAACATGGTCAGAGGGTTGCAAAGGGTCTGAAATGAACCGCCGTTTCCATGGGAGCAACATATGCTCATTAAAAGTGCATAGTTAATAAAAATAAAAACAGGTGATATTTAAAAAAAAACATCCTACGGTTTTATTGTACTACTAATAAATGTGAAAGTAGTATACCCCGGATTTTACAATAAAAATTGGTTGGTTACATTTCAATAGATCACTTATACAGTGGTTAATTTATGTGACTAGGCAGCTTTTAAGCCATTACCCCCACCTTGGGTTGACCCTGATTTGATCCAAAGAAAGTATCTCTCAACATAATTCTTTCTTCTCTCTGCCTTTTCCTACCGAATCATCAGAAAAAATAATTTACTTGGAAAATTTGGTTGTTTCCTGATATTTTATTGCCCTATGCATCCCCGAGCTGAGACGAGTACCTCCGCTAGTATTACATAAAAATAAGAAATAGGGTCCTAGAATAGAGCCCTGATGGATGCCAATTGAAATTTTGTGTCTATTTCTAATATTGTTTCTATGTATGATGGCGCGTTGGATTCGGTTTCCCGGTTATGATTTGGTCCACTCGATAACATAATAATCGTTAAACGGGCAGTTTATTTTCTAACTTTTTTAATCCTAATTTTTATTGTAGCATCTTTAAATCTCAGAAATAGTCAAAATTGATGATTTAGTTTATGTCTTCATTTTATGTAACGTTCTCTGCAAACCTTATGATGATATGCAATCTTTGAAAAACATTTCTGGAACTATCTACTCAATATTTGAGAGATACACGTTTAGCAAAACTACCACCTGGCGTTATACTCAAATAAATGCTTTCCATGAGCACGACATGCTTGGTCTCCCATAGAAAGGGATAGAAAATCTATATTTCCTCTAAGACTCAATACGCGACGAGAACGACAACTGTCTCTGCGAGGGAATGCAATGCATATGGAGTGATGCTAAGATGAAGAGAAGTATGTGAAAGAGAATTAATTGTTTATGCTAACCCCGTTGGTTAGTCGAGTTGGGCAGAATATTGTTTGGAAAAGCCATTGCAGGGGATGGATGATAGACGTGGCCTATTGTATAGCCAGTCTGCTGTCGTCATTGGGGAAATGGAAAAGTTCCACAGCGTACAAATGATTATTGTTCAATAAGGACTGGCTAGCGTCGCCATAGTTACGGTTTTGAGCGACTCTCTCTTTCTCTCTACGTAATACCTCTTACGATTAACTCAAACCAGTTTCACACCACACAGTCAACTGCACAAAATTATCGAAGAAATGGAAAAAATTAATGAATAAAAATATTTCATTTGTTATAGAAAATAATAATTTTAAAACATAGTAATGAGACAATTCGGTTCATTTCACAAACCAGTCTCTGTTTGAGACATTTCTGCTATAGGCGCACCGCAAAGCTAAACCTGAATTGGTTTAATAGGTTGAATAACGATTTTAAATATCATCAATGTTCTGAGACATACTGTACAATAAATTACATAAAAATTTACACTCCTGTGTTCTATATATGTTGATCATATATTTGAAGCCTGCTTTTATTTATTAATGGCCTTCACAAGCCTGTAGCCATTAGAAGGGGCGTTTTCTGGGAGAAGCAACGAGACGATCAATGGGATTTATATCTCATGGAACCTCCTCGGCTTACTATTACAGCCCGAATATCCTGTCGCAGGCTGACAACTACCATTAGGACAATATTAGCAATCGAAAAGTTTAATTTTAGAGCGAGTAGGTGAACGTCTGTTAGAATTGAAGAACCTGCAGTGGGCAATCTTGCGGAAGCACTAATTCAGCGCTCTACTACGAATCGCGCATTTATTGAGAGAATGAAATAAGGCACTCGACGCGGCTACTCCGTAAAACATGTACGTACAGTGTTTGTTTGATGACGGGCGGTGCGCTGTGCAAGGGTGTCGCAGTCGCGGTCCCTGGATGTTGACACGCAGTTTCTTTTAAGGCGAGCTTTGCGGTGTGTCGTTTCTTCGTTTTTATGCACTCCTATTTTTTTGGGCAACCAGTGACTGGGAACCATTAGTTGAATTTATTTTCTTTGGCGTTTTGTCGCGAATTAAAATCACTATGTCAACTCTATAATTTCAAATTGTTCAAAGGGTTTACTTTTTAGTGAAAATAACAAGTGGGTTGTTCATCTGGTGGCAACCCACTTACCGGAAACCCACTTACCGGAAACCCATTTAGCGGAAACCCACTTACTGGAAACCCACTTACTGGAAAACCCACTTGGCGGAAACCACTTACCGGAAACCCCACTTAGCGGAAACCACTTACCAGAAAATCCACTTAGCGGAAACCCACTTGCTTCTTCTTCTTCTTCTACTGGCGGCTGCGGAGATCCTTAGCAGGGTGACTCCAATTGGTGACCGGGAACCCGCCCCCAAAACTCCATGAGCTCTCTCCCGTCGTAGAAGCAGTCTGGCGCACGGGGGTTGGGTCCCCACTTGTGTCTTCGCCAGTACGGTCATAAGAGCCGAAATACTGCAAGCCTTCAAGTATGTCAATTGCAGTTATCCTATTTCCTTTGCAAGTGCTAGTGATAATAATGTAATATTCAAAGTAATGTTTAGTGACTCGGAAATAGTTAGTAATTATAAAATGGGTGAAGCCGAACTAAAATATGTTACTCAGTGTGGCATTTCTTCAGATGTTGTTAAATAGTAAAAATGAGATGATCTTAAGGAAATTCTATTTATATTTAAATTTGATGAGGCCACAACATCTCAAATAAAGAAGTTAAAGAAGTAATATTGGTCTCCTAAAAAATCAAGTGGTCTGTGTATATTGTACTTCAAAATTCATTAAACATTCTTAATCTGAAGATCTGCGCGATAACGGTGTTTTTGTCATCCACAAAATGAAAACCGATCCCACATTATTGTTACATCGTCTTGTTGATTTTCTCAGAAACCGCTTCCTTTATTCCATTTTGTGTTAAAATAAAAAATAACTTGAACCTAAAATGAATTTTGACACGAGCATGGGGAGCTGCATTTCGCCAGCTAGTTCACTTTGAAGTGCGGTGGGATTTTGTATTATAGAATGATCCAAAGCCGGTTGAGATTATAAAGACGTAAGAACACATACAGTATACCTCTGGTGTTTTCCAATCTAATTTCCCGAGTTAGAAGCTCTTGTTATTTAGGCGTGACAAATACGAGTGTGACTGGAAGAAAGAAAAGAGTGTAGTAAGTCAACATGAATGATGTATAATTAAGCTAGATAGAAACGTACAATAATTATTATCTGAATTTTATAAAATAATACATCAGATTTTAAAACGCTCGCCAATAGACATGCTCCTAGTAAGTTTGTTTTTCATGTCCGAATTCGTTTCCTCTATGCCTGATAATAATTAAACTAGATACTATTCTGCTTATTCTATTGCCCTTATTAATAAAATATTTCCTTTTGTTACTCTCCTGAAATTCGGCAATCGTAGCCGAAATTAAAGAAAATTAAAAAAATAAAGAATTTCTAGCCTACTACTATCGAGTAATATGTTACGTTGATAAATGTTTGAAAAGTTACAGCAACTGTACTCACATCATCAACACTCGGTTAATTCGCCAGTATGGATGATTCATCACTGTTAATAATGTCATTTGGATCTTGAAATAATCACAGTACGATTAGTTCATAATTTGTCACGTGAAATTTCCAGGAGTACGATATAACATTTTTGGAATTTTTCTGCGTTTTATTCGTCAGCACTTTTGACCATTCGTATAACCTTATAATTATAAGCAGTCGTATTCTGCACGTTTCGAGTGGGGAAAAGACTGTGGTCAGACAAATGAAAACAGGGCAGCTTTGTTGTTGTCGTAGAGACGCACTATATTCTGGAAGGGTAGTCTTATTTAAACCCAAATTAATCATGTTGGCTGCCACCGAACTACACAAGAATCAGCCTGTTTAACCTTATCAGACCCAAACAGATATCTGCGCTATCAACACCTTCTGGCCAGATGCAACCGGTCCTGTAAATTGATATTCATGAAACGCAGTAAGTATCCATCAAAACAGCCCATGATGCTATTCAACTTATTAATGCGTGCTGTATGTGGCGCCGAGAAATTTTTACGTTATATTTAAGTCAGCTATTGGCATTTGTATGTAGTGAGTCAGTTACACGTGAACGGCAAACTTCTTTTGATTCATTTCTTGTGCGACGGATTAATTTTGTACTTGGATTTTTTCAACATTAATATTAAAATTATCCGAGTTTCTCAGTATACGAGGCGGAGTCAATAAGTAAGCGGAATCGATATGATATAAAGATGCCATACTTTTGCCACGAATTTGGAAATTCTTCCATTCAGTTATCTTATGTATTTTAATAATATTGTTCATATTGTTTAACATGAGTTGCCAGCTTTGCCGTGAGTATTCCTCACGGCTAATCTCACGGCAAAGCTGGCAACTCAGGCGTGAGATTTTCTATTATAAACTCACGGCAATTTTTTAGTGTGTACGATGTCACTTTTTTCGCATCATTTGTCAAAGAATCGAAATTTCTATAAAGAAAATCGTATGAATCTACGGCCGTATTTACCTATTCAATATTATCAAATATTTGTATTGTAATATTCGGATGATAAATGAGAAGTAAAGAATAATATTTTTATTTATCATCATAGGATGATATTTTTTATTTATCAACCGCAACCCAAAATATAACAAAATGTAATAGAGTAAAGGTCAGAACACAAAATACATTACAATATCATCACAACACAAAAACGCAATCTAGAGTAAAGGTCGGAACACAAAGCTTTATCATAATTCTTAGTTAGATGAGGAATGTGTACCTGGAATTTCCACGATCACCTTGATTTTTTTAAACTACTTTTTCGCTTCCGCTCACATCTTCCAGAAGTAGAAGCTCCAACGGACGCAATATCCAATTGCGATGAACATGTTGCACTTGACAAAGCAGCCAAACTATTACAAGCTTTTTTCTGGAGGTTCTATGGTACCCTAAGATACTCACGCAATGACATCAGCGATGAATGCCCAGTCATCGATTGAATAATGGTTTCTGGGATTTTATTTGCAAAAGGTCTCGTCGCTCCTGTTCGCCTTAACCCATGCAATGTATAATAACCGAGAAATCCAGCAGCACTAAACAGGTCTTTC